>JAJLZY010000062.1:0-60310 GCA_030564885.1 Metschnikowia kofuensis (nom. inval.)
CAAAGCAGTTTCTACACAGTAGTCCTTTGTTGAGTTATAGACCCGGGATATATTATCCTGGACTCAGACTTATTATTGATAACCGGTAGAGACCAAACCAGTCGTGGGTTCCCGCGTGAAGAGTTTTCACGTCCCACGCCTGGTCCTGCTCACTATATGCAGTATACCGCTTCTCCGTGATGATTTATGTTAACAACAAATCTAATAATCAATTCCATAGTCCCCACCTCACATAACCCGCCATGGAGTTCCACGCCGTCATACTATGTGGGCCGGGAAAGCAACTAACGCCTTTTTCCAAACAGCGATCCACAGGAATGCCGAAGGCCCTTTTGCCCTTGGCCCAGAAACCAATGTACGAGTATGTGTTGGACTGGTGTGAAAAGGCATTCTTTCCTAAGGTCACGATTCTTTGTGACGCGGATTCCAGCAGCGAGATCTCGGAGGCTGTGGAAACCTACAAAAAGAACAAAACAGCATCGGTAGCAATGGCCAGTGAGGTCCTGGAGATGGATAGTGATGTGTTGAAATTCACTCATTCCATTGAGGTGGTTGAATATTCTGGTTCCTCGAGCGGGCAGGTGCTACAGTTTTTGGCGGAAAGCGAGAGGGCAAACCCACTTGAGCATTTCGTCTTGTTGCCATGTGATTTCATCACGAATTTGCCCCCGCATGTGTTGATTGAGGCATACAGATGCCGTAGGGAATCCGACTTGGGGGTGCTAGTCTACTACAGAAACCAGCTCGACATCGAGGACAAGAAACACAAGATATTTCCTAAGAACTACACGGTCTACACAGACTTGCCCTGCGGCAGCTCACAGCTCTTGGACTACTACTCTGCCGAAGACGTGGAGTTCCATAAGGGCTTCAAGATCAGAACCCAATTGTTATGGAAACACCCAAAAACCACCGTGAGCACCAAGCTCTTGAACAGCTCTATTTTCTTCGGGAACTTGCGCCTCATCTCCGAGCATTTGCAAAGAGATCCGAGCAAATTCACCGAATCGTATTTCTCGTCGAGGCCGCTCATCAAGATTATAAGAGACTTGGCCCGGAAAGAGTGGCAGAGCAAGAACTGGAGCCTGAGCATCGGGTTCTTGGTCATGCCCCAGCAGGCAGACTTCTTCAGAGCAAACACTTTGCCCGTGTATATGGAGGCCAATAGACACTTCCTCAAGTTGCAGGCCAGAGAATCGGCCGGAGGGAAGCTGGCCGGACCAAAGGATAAGACGGCAGCCAATGTTGGTGTGGACTCGATGGTGGGAGAAGGTACCGTGCTTGGCGAGAAAACCAACGTCAAGCGTTCTGTGGTGGGTGCCAACTGTACCATTGGGAAACGAGTGAAATTGACCGGCTCGATCATTCTCGACAATGCTATAATCGAAGACGACGTGCAATTGGAAAACAGCATAGTGGGCCACAGTGCCATCATCCACAGCAAATCGAAATTGACCAACTGCTATGTTGAGTCCACGCACGACGTGATCAAGGGCACACAGTCAAAGGGTGACACCTTGCTTTGCTTGACGTTAGAAGGACTTGTGGAGTCTGCTGTTGAGAGCTCTAGTTCGGACGACGACGACTCGGAGAGCAGCTACGATGAGTACGAGGATGAGTATGGAGACAACTCCGACGGCTTGTTCGGCTACTAGGAGTAGAAATCTTTAAACCTGAATGCATTGATGAAAAGTCGTTATAAGTAAAACCGTAGGCCCTTGTAAGTCTGAGCCAGAAAACCAAAAGAAAAAAAAAAATAAAGAAATACCACCCACCCTAAATATGCAGAATACTGGACCCGTCCGCCCAGCGCCTTGAAACACCAGCCTCAGTCGGCTTTGCACGCAGCCTCCATTTTTGTAACATCTCTCTTTGACGTGTCTCTTCTCCTTTTCTTCATGGCATCCGGCTGCGCTTTCATTGCTTTGCGTTTCCTTTTCGCGTCAGCGTCACTGCTGGACTCAGAGGTGTCACTTTCAGCTTCGGACAGAGCTGTATTAGAGTCGAAGAAGGGCGAGGCGTTTTGAGGCTTTCGCAGCCTAACATCAGCATGGGTTTTCGCCCTCTTGTAAGTGACAGAAAGAGGTGCAAAGCTTGGGCGGAAGGCTGTATGAGACGCTAGTTCCGGCGAAAACGAAAATTCGTACTCGCTTGGCAATGTGTATTCTGCGTGGTCTAGGTCTACCTGCTGAAGCCCAGGCGAAGGTTCTCTCACCTCAAGCCTGCTGTTTTCTTTTGCGTGCTCCTTGTGGTTATAGTAGTTTGTGAGTTCCGCCCGCTTTGTGAGCGCCCAGTTCTCGATATCCTCGCCATTCGCAATCACAGTGAGAAGATCGTCGAGGCAGTCCAAATACCCCTTGTGTGTGAGAAGCACGTTTGAGTTTGTGCCCAATCGATAGAGAGAAGCCACGGCTTTTGCTGCCGTAGCGAACTCGGCCTTGGCACCCTTTGTGTCGACAGCTTTCGAGGAGCTGGCATTATAGAGCGTGGCCACGGACTTGGCTGCATTTTTGAACTCGTCCGTGAGTTCGGCATTCAAGTTTTTAAGCGAGACCAGCTCAAGCAGTTTGGTTGGTGGGAGCGTGCTGGATAGGTTGGAGAGATCCATGCTTCGCGGATGATAAATAAATATGCTGATATATATGCGTCGTCAGCGACGAATCTGAGGGTCTTGGTATGAAACTAAGATAAATTTTTGGAGGTTTGAGGCAGTGGATGTGTGTTTGGTGTGTCTCCTGGTTCCCTTCTCTTCGATTTTTGTGCTCTTGCGAAACGTGAGATGGTGGCTTGAAGAAAAGAGGTGGGGCGCGAGCCCGCCCACTCACTTACCTCGCTCAGGTGCCCGGCCCCGGCCCCAAGGTTTGGGATCACACAGGTCCAAGATCACACAGGACCCTCACGCCGGCTCCTGCTCGCCTCGGTGTAATAAATCCTCATGCTTTGAAAAAGCAGAGACATTTTGAACAAACAATTCAGCAACACAAACAAACAAACAAATAAACGGAACAAACAAGACTAAGCTACGATTGACGACAGGCTATGGACAATTTCTCAAGACTTCGATGCGGAAATATGTATGAGACCAATAATAAGTGATACGTTACTTTCGCTCTCCCGTCAGTTTCAGCCTCGGGCTTCATGGCATTACAAATTACCCAGCTCACAAGCGATTACATGTAAGTTAGTTTGCTTTCTCCCTCGTCTCGTCTCTGCCCCAGCTTATGGGGTAAATCGTGGCCCTAAGAAAGCTGGAGCAGCCGCGCGCAGCACTACTGTCTCGCCCACATCAGCGAGATGCGCGGGCCCAAAGCAGTGAATGCACTCTCATGCTCACAATCATTGGGACAGCTCAGCAAACACCAGACTCTGTGCCTGCAAGTTTCCCAGACTTTCTGAAAACAGCATAGCGTTTTTTTGCAGCCACACAACACATTTGCAATGGTGAAATCCACGTTAATATATCGATACGACGGTATGTGAGTTCCGGCCCCACTGGCGCCTTGGAAATCGAGAAGCCCTGTGAGGTATTCATAAAAAGCGACTCCAGCAACATCTTTCTCTAGAGAGGCAATCGAATCATGATAAACAGATCATGACAAACAGATTATGACAAAAAGATACTAACCTAAGCCTTGCCACTCTGTGGATCCGTGGACGATTCGGTTGATCCTGAACTCAACGAACAGAAGAAAAAGTGTAAGATCATCATCAGCAGGGTGACTCCCAATTCAGAGCCCCAGGCGACCATCGAATCTGGCCGCTACAATATCCATTATCTCATCAATAACAACATCATATACCTCACGATATGTGAGAAGTCCTACCCGAGAAACTTGGCGTTTCTGTACTTGGCAGAAATCAGTAACGAGTTTGGCCATATCCATGGACGTGAGGCGCTTAGCAGTACTGCTCGCCCCTTCGGCTTCAGCTCTTTCGATAACTTTTTGAGCAAGACCAAGAAAATTTACCAAGACCAGCGTGCACAGCTGAATCTCGACCGTTTGAACAATGACTTGGCCGATGTGAAGAAGGTCATGACGAAAAACATCGAGGATCTATTGTACAGAGGAGACTCTTTGGACAAAATGAGTGACTTGTCGCTGAACTTGCGCAATGACTCAATCAAGTACAGAAAAAAGGCTCAGAGAATCAATTTCGAGGCGATGATCAGACAGTACGTGCCAATAATAGGTGCCGGGTTGTTTGTGGTCTTTTTAATTTGGTACATGTTCCTTCGCCGCTAAAAGCAGGCGATGAAAGAACAAGAAGGCCGCTCTCAGCCATTTTCAGCCAGTGTATTTGAGAACGCTCGGGTTGGATCTAATGATTGTTAATGAGAGACGTTATCCAATGTGAAAGTGGACATTATTCAATGGATGCGAAATATTATATACGACAACTCGGCGAAGACAAATATAAATGACAATCAACAATAAATAGAGCAAGGTATACAAAAATTCGTGTCTCTAATGGCATCTCAATTCACAGACGGACTAACAAAAGCCCTATTGTGGTTGTTAATTTTCCTCTCAAGTGAATTTGACCGCATTTGAATTCCCCAATTTCAGTGATTCTTCAATGCGCATAGTGATTTCTCCACACTAGCGAAATCGCACACGCGTACATGGAGCTTAGATAAACAATACTCTCGTCCAGCGTAGTCTAAACTCACAGACCTTTTCGCTTTTTAATTCGGTTTCTCACAACAAGATTACTTTCATACTTCACCGATACAAAAGTATCGAACTTTACAAGCACCGATGCCCGATCAAATTGAATAGAGATCGCATACTAGAGAGTTATAACCACATACAAGTGAGACATCTAGTCGGTAGCTCAAAATCCTCTCACTCAGGATCAGCAATATTTAAGCTTCTCAAGAGCTATTTTTGGATTGATTTTTCAGGTCTTAACTATGCCCGAAAACGAGGGTTCTTCTACAAAGCGTGCTCCGAGTCTTCGAAACGCCCGGTCTTTCATCTCACAAGCAGGAGTGTTTCCGGAGTCTAACTTACATGCCGCCGGTACCACTACTGCTGTGTCATTACAAACAGCTGAACAGGCTGAGATATTGCTAGCCGAGCCGGAACATCGGCTCAATGACCTCGCCCCTGTAGCTCTGAACAGGCCTTCACTTGCCAGCAATTTGAGTCCGCATTTCGAAAGTATTGTGAGCTCCGATGGCGAGTCTTTTTCAGACGAAAGCCATGCGGGTCTTCATCTCTCTGGAGTTCTTGGAGGTTTGATGCCGCCCGGGTCCAATGGAGGAAGTAGTGGCCAAGAAGCAATACTCAGATACAATCCACTCACTGATGATGGCACTGCTTTCGACGATATGTTTTTGCGCCTGAAAGTTCTTCCTGACAAGCTGGATCGTGAATTTAGGGCCAAGCTCAAGCAATTTTTCATTCTTTCCGCTGCAGGGAAGCCAATCTACTCTTTGAACGGGAATGACGATGTGCTTTTAGGGTACATGGGACTTTTGACCACAATCATCGCTAGCTTTCAAGATGGCATGAAACAAGAGGTCCGCTCAATCTCGCTGGGCCTGCTCAAAATCGTCGTAAAGAACTATTACCCGCTCATTCTAGTGGCGATGTCGAAAATACCTCACGAGATCAGCTCGGTAGCATCTGTTGGCGAAACAATCATGGAAAACCAGCTAGACTGCTTGTACAACTATATTCTCGCGGTTCTTTCTAAGTCGGTAATAACCAAGAACTTTGCATCCGGGATGAACTACGACCTACGGAGGATCTTGACTTTGCAAGATCTACATGCACTCGACACTTTGTCCATGAAACTTACTTATGGTCTTCACCCAGAAGTCGACGATGAAGTGGTAATCAACAAGGCCTTTTATCTCAGTGCCATTCTCGGAAATGCCATGCGCTGTGTTCGAATCAGCAACACTTGCCGTACCAAACTCAACGACATCTTTCTATCAGTCAAAAAGATTAAAAAGCCCAAGGAACCCACCGAGACGCATTTTTCTACATTCAGTAGATTCACAGCTTCAGAAGACGAAACTTTGTTAGCGTCTGATCTTCTTTTCGGGTTCATCTCCATAGATGATGAGATTGTATCACATCTTCGACCACGCAATCACAAACTTCAGAGCAGAGATGTTTTAACCTTACTATTTACCATACAAATGAATTCTGAATCCCTCGTTAAAAACAGCGAGGCAGATCTATGGATTCCGCTTTGCATGCCCGAATTCAATAGCCTGGGGTTTCTCTATTGCTACGTGAAAAACTTCTCGCTTGCCTCGTGTGATCGACCACTCACCATCATTCTAGTGAGTGGGAGCAAAAACTCGTTTTTTAGTATGAAAGAAGCAGCTTACTATACCATAGCCGAAATAAAGAAGAAGTCACTGTTTTCAAGGAGACTTGGGTCAGAATTGTCCTTGCTGACCGACAAAAAGTCGATATTGACCGACCTCAAGATAGGCTCGATCAAACATTTCATCTACAGAAGGAAGGAAATTAATCAAATCTACATTGATGACAGTTTACAGAATACCAAGCTATCAGACGGGGAAAAGCTTTTGGACTCATTGCAATTAATGACTCATTATTCGAACTTGATCAATTCCAAAGGAAATGGAGACTGTACCACGCGATACAAAACAAAAAAGTTGAGCTACTCGAGATCGCAGATTGACGGGATCGTCATAACTGGGTTTCTTTTGACGGATGAAAAGTATGAGTTCTATTGTTTGTGTGAGGGATCTATCTCGTCGAAGACAATTATTGACGAAAGTCTTCATGTGATTAAATGGTGCGACCGATATAAAAGACGATTGTTTGTCCAGGAAGGTATCTCTTTTTAAGAATTCACTTCATCATAGCCGTCTCGGCAGCCTTGAAACTATCCTCGAGCTTCTTCACATAGTCCTTGTGAACAGTCTCGACTTTCTTCCAAATCGTTTGTTCTTGATCAGACATCTTTTTCTTCGTGGAAACCTTATTTTTGATGTCCGCTCTGATCGCCGAAAGAGTACTTGCATTTTTTCCAGAGCCCCCTGCTCCGTTCTTGAACTTGTCAAAAACAGCCTTCAACTGTCTGATGCTCTCTTTCTTGGATTCAGTTGTCACAGGTGGTAAAGGAACCTTCAACATCTGCTTATTCGAGGGATCTAGAACTGGATTCATATTTAAATTTGATGCTAATACCGCGTTCACAACGTGCTTGACATTAGCTGGATCGAATACGGTCATGATGAAGTTCCTTCCCTTAACAGCGGTAACTGCGACTGCTGTGTAAGGGAGTTCTCCATCCGGAGTTTCCACTTGCAAATTATCAAAAATTTGGGGATTGGTCTTGCCCATTTTGGACTCGTTGGCGTGTTTGGTAAATTTGTCGAGCACAGATTGAAATCTTTGAGCAACCTCGTCAAAATTTATCTCGACAGCATTATTCAGATCCGATACTTTCTCGTCTTGCACAGGCTCTTTCGATCTCTTCTTGAGAAGAACAGGGGACCAATGGATGCGTCTGGTTGTCACAGAATTGATTCTCAAGACAGTGTTTGGCAATAATGCTCGGCTGGGTCTAGTAAGAACTGAGCGAATCATGAGCTGTCTAACTTCTTATTATTCTTATTGAGATTGTGCTTGAGACATGAGCATCTTGAGAGGCGCGTGCAGTGTGCACCCCACAAAGTGATGCTGCGTGAATATCTAGACAGGTTGTATTTTGTAAGACGGATGTGAATATCAAAGACGATTTACGGCGCTCATTGACTAGGCTCGAAAAAATTATGCCACATTTTTTATCTCCTTCTCTCTATCTCATTTATTTTATCCTTCATCTCATATCAAAATTTGAAAATGCTATTCACACTAGGATACGTATATCATGCTTCCTGGGACGTCTCGTATGCCTCGACAAACCTATCTAGGACGCCTAAGCATTTGTTGGCTTGTTTTCCAAACTCTCCTCCTTCTTTCACAGCATTATTGAGGTTTTTTTTCAAAGGTAGCAAAAACACGTCGTAAGTGATTTTTCTTCTCGTTTCTTGGTCTTCAGTAGATACGCTATCGATGTCCGCTAAAGCAAAGGAGCCTTCTGCAGCATCCGAGGACTTCACGTCAATATTCGTAGGAAGCTCGTCAACGAAAAGTTTGAGTTGAGTGTAAGCCTGAGGGTTGCAAGGCAAGACAAACCGGGGGCTTTGGGGATGTACAGCAGAGCACTTGGACCAGTCCACAGCGAGAGACCCGGCGTCGGAGTCGGTTTCGAAAAGTGAGCTTTCGAGCAATTTTTCGAGAACTGCAAGATGATGAGTACGCGCCTTGCTGCTAATGCCACCGAGTGTGTCAGAAGTATTCACGGCGAGCGAAATGGCCTTCTTATCTCCTGACAACGTCCAGGCCATGAGAGGAAAGAAGCTGCGGAGTGTTTTGACAAAGTGCCCTTTCGCCAAAGGCTTGGGCGCCTTCTTCACAAGGACGTCTAATACTTTCGTGGACGAGTTTCGGATGTCAGACTTGATATGAGTCATGGCAGAGTGCACGAAAAGCACGATTGTACGCATGTGTAGTTCAAGAAAGCCCGGCTGCTTGTCGGCACACGCAGATAAAAGCGACACGAATGCATCCCGCACTGAGGCAGACGTATCCGTGACGAGCGATATGGTCATTGTGAGTATTTGCTTGTACATTGAAGTGTTCGAAGGCAAGTGCGCCTCAACAAAGTTGACCACCTCTTTTCTGGTCGAGGCCAGGTGGTGCTTCATGAGCAGAAGCTGGTGTGTGAGGTCGATATCGCCCTTTTCATTCTTTCCGCTTATCGGGCCACTGGCTTTTTTGGATATTGTTTGGTTCGGGAGCGAAATCGACTTGGCCGTGAATGATGTATCTGTATAATTATCGGGCTTTGCAAGAGTCTTTCCGACCTTGAGTTTTGTCTTTTGGAAGTCTTTTTTCTTCTCGTTTCTTTTTCGTTTGGATCCCATGTTTGTTTTGATTTGAGTCCTGATAAACCGGGTTTTCGAAGGGGTCTGTGTTGCTTAAGGAACTTGATTCTAGAATACGCAATGTCAAATTTATTAGTCTCGCGATGCGCATCGGGCCTCTCTAGACTCTCACTATATGGTAACTCATAGATTTCTAATAAGGCTTAACTGCCAGGCTCAGCTTGAAGCATTCCTCAAGCAGTGACCTCCATGAATAGCAATCCAATTCTTTTCTTGTGAGCCAGTCTCACAGTTTTGTCAGAATTGTTTTAAAATTTCAAGAGGAAATAATTATAGGCCTAAGGTGGTCTTGAGTCTGACCTGACTTCCCGCATCTTGGGCTATTGAGTCGCGGCACATCGTCGCAACTAACTACATCTACAATTAATTCTCTACGAATATACATATAGTTCCGCTTCTCGTGTGCCCGGAAATTCTTCTATTTTTTATCGTCGGGCTAATAGAAGAGCCCAGGTCAAAATCAGAAATCGCGCACGATATTATTTCCATCGAAACCCATCTTCCTTTGCTTCGATCCAGCATAGACTATTACATTTCAGTGAGTGCTCATGAGCGCCTTCGATGAACTAGGCGCGGGGCTCGGATCCCTCTCATTGGGTGACTTGGGCAAAGGAGAGGCTATATGTGATCCTGAAGACGATTGCATGGATATCGATAGCTCTGGGTCCTTTATGAATATTATGGATCATACTGACGGCGAACAAAATATCAGAGACCGGCAGCTTGCAGAGATTATAGACGCAGATGCCGATTGCTTTGAAGAAGAAGAACACGATGACGGGAATCTGCTGTTTATCCATTCATTTAATCCAACAACGTTGGGGGCTAAGTATGCGCTCAAGCCTCTCAAGCTACTCATGCCTCCTCCCGAGAAAACAGATCATGCTACTCATGAGTACGAAATCCAAGACCATGTTGCCACATCCCCAACTGTTGAGCACGACTACGAGTTTGATACGAGCATGCTGACGAGTTACAGGAAGAACAGTAACCTGGCAACCGCCCACAATAGATATTCAGGTGAACTCGACCATTTGAGCCAGAACCACAACTTCATCTCTGGGCATCAAGAGGCGCCGCCGCTAGTATCTGAGATGTGGCCCCATGACTCAGCAAACGAGTACATGTTGAGCAGATCACACCGTTGGCCTCAAGGACTACCGGACCGGGTTCAGATCCACCATCATCACTACTACTCTCCAGAAAAGGGACTTACGCACTTTGCTCGCGAGCGTGACCTTTCTCAATTCTCGCCTCAGTTCTCGCCAGCATTGTGGAATGACCATTTGAAAAATACACAGGCAGTCAACCAGGCTCTGCCGGACGTGAACAGCGTGGCAACAAGAAACAACGAGTCTTCTATGCAAAGCATGCAGAACCAGCACCCAGCGTATTTCCCCAACACCCGGGTTTCCGGCGGGGTGCTCCCGTCGCCATGGGATCCACGGTCCGTGCCTGCCGAACGCGCTCCGTATGTGTTGGCTTCATATCTACAGCTACTTATCAACTTAGTACTCTCAGGGTACGCCGTGCATATAGTGGTGGCAATGATACAGGCCATCAGACAAGACGTGGCACATAAACTCGAGCAGGAGGCCAACAGCCTTTTGATAGAAATAGCGCTGTGCGAGCGGGCTTATCATGAGAACCATTGCTATCCAGAGACAATTGTTCCTGCGCTCGAGAAAATGTGTGCCCATTGGGAAAAGTGCATGAGGCAAAACCCCGCTCAGATTGGCAACCGGTCGCTGGTCGGTGCGCACACGATCGGGGTCATTGTCAATTCCCTTATTGAGCCCTTAAGTTTCAAAGTCTTTGTGGTGGGAGCCGCGGCCATTTTGACTGTTTTCGCATGCAATTTTGCATTCGGGTATTTTCGGGCCAAGACGTATTATGGGTGGAGCTCGGCTGCTGCGCGGCACGTCTAACAACCGACAGCTGCGCGGCTGTCTTAAATCCGGGCTCGCGGTGTGGCGCTCGGCTAGAGTTGTCGCCCGGCGAATATCGCCTTTTTTGTTGAGGAATGATGCCCGCCATGGGCCCGCCATGGGCCCGCCAAGAACGGTCTAAAATGGGGTGACATTCTTTGGCTTTTCTTTTTTTTTTGTGGATCCGCTTATTATTGTTTGCTATAGGTGTGGTATCTCTATTCGGGCGATAAATACAAGGAAAGTATTTGCGCCCAACATTTTTTAATCAGCCGTACGTCTGAAAATGGCACGAGTGGACGTGTGCAGGAAATGGACTTGCTGGTCGAAAATGCCACCCGGCCAGCAGTTCCTGGTGCTCTTCTGCTGGCCCGTCTATCACACATGCTGAAGTTGGTAAAAAGCGATTTTTTTTCATTTCATCACCTTTTACTCTTTGCATCGTTAATGATCCACATTGATGTCTTCCGTCATTCTTTGTTTGTTTATATATGTGCGACATCATACAGGATCGAGAAAGAAGTAAGCTGTTACGAACCCCCCGGAGATAAGCTGGACGACTCAGTGATGTACCCTACGACGACATAGCACAGATGCTCATTGTAAGTGAGCAAAACGTGTCATCTCACCGGATTAAAAACATTTGTTTTCGGAGCATGTTTGTCAAGAATATCCTTACATGTACGTCGGTGATCGGCACCCGCTGATGAGCCGATCGGGATCTAGTTTCTCCGGCGCGCATGCCTTACATATAGCGAAGAGCATCATTAAATAGATATTTTGAGCGGAGGCCTTGCTTGTATAAAGCTTCCACGAGAGCCGCGGCCGAAAAAAAAAACGGTTGGCCAACAACAGCTTTCACCATTTAGGTTGGACGTTTTTAAAGCACCCGTGATTCATCATAATTATTTCCTTCTGGGTCAAGATTGGATTTTTCCTATAAGTATCCAGAGGTAGACATTTGGCATCCGCTTTCTCAGCCAAGTTTGGATTGCTGTCTTTGTCGTTGTATTTTTTCTCCATCATTTCAAGCCTGTTAATTTCAGATATGGGCATTTTAGGCACCTCGCATTCAGAGGAGCAGGCCTTGCGGGCTGCTTCCTCGCAATCAAGAATCAGCCGTTTGGATTCGACTTCATCTCTTGGTACTTCCGGTGCCTCCGCTTACGAAACGGCTTCTGAATTTGATGCCGACGATTTAGAAGAGCGTCAATATCCGCGTCTCGACGAGGGCCAGGAACGTATTGTGCATGAAGATTCGGAAAGTGTCACTACAATTCGGAACACGGATCCAAACGAATCATACATCACCAGAGAGCATCATGAGCCAAAGTTTTCCCCAAGCGAGGAGAATGAAAATGCGGTAAGACCAGTTCAAAATGACTCGGAGCTCGTATCGACCAGCATGACCGAAAACGAATTGAACAGAATTGCATCCACACACACGACCAAATCCATGGCTCAGTCTGTGGCAAGATCCATCACCAGAGGCGAGCCAGTGAAGCTCTCGGATTTGGACTACGATGGGCCAGACGATAAGGCCAATCCACATAACTGGCTGAGCTTGAAAAAATGGATTGCCACGTTCACTATCGCGAACATGTGTCTCTGTATCTCCTTGGGCTCCTCGCTCTATGTAGAAGGTGTCCCGGAGCTTATGGCACAATTTGGAATGTCGCAAACCCTTGGTCTCGCCGGTCTTTCTCTCTATTTGCTTGGCTTGGCCGTCGGACCAGTGATCGGCGCTCCTCTCTCTGAGATGATTGGCCGCCGTTGGATCTACATCACAACTTTCCCTGCCGCCATCCTCTTCACCATGGGTGTCGGATTATCGCAGAATACTAGATCTGTGCTCATATTGAGATTTTTCACGGGATTTGTGGCCTCGCCGCCCATGTCCATTGCAGGAGGATCAATCACGGATATATGGGCTAATGCGCCGGAACAAATGTCTACCGCCATGGCTTTGTTCTGCCTTTCGCCGTTCTTAGGTCCCGTGATCGGCCCCATTATTGGTGGTTTCGTTGCTGAGAACAAAGGCTGGAGGTGGACCATGTGGGTCACGATGATGTTCTATGGCGTCATGTTGCCTTTTGTCTTGTGGGTCCCAGAGACATTCAAACCTGCCATCTTGAAGAAGAGGGCTAAAGCCAGAGGAATCAAATTGATTGTGGAGAAACCTTCCTTCAAGCAATTGATCCAAATCCATTTGTTCAGGCCTCTCGAGATGCTTTTTGTGGAGCCCATCGTTGGATTATCCTCGATTTATACTGCGTTTGTATTTGCTGTGTTGTTTGGATTCTTCGAGGCTTTCCCAATCATTTTCCGGGGCGAGTACTTGATGAGCACAGGCGTTTCTGGTTTACCTTTCATTGCGGTAGGTGTGGGACTTTCCAGTGCTGTTGTGTCATACATCATTTTGGATAAACTTCTCTACTTTCCAAAAAATCCGGATGGAACAAGAGGTAAGCGTGACGAAAACGGACAACTCATTTGGGACGCCCCAGAGTCCAGATTGCTTATCGTCGAAATCGGTGCTTTTCTTCTCCCGATTGCATTGTTCTGGCTTGCGTGGACATCCAGAAAATCCATCCACTGGATTGTACCAACACTCTCTGCTGTTCCTTTCGGATTTGGCCTTCTTTGGGTCTTTTTCGGAATCATTCTTTACTACTCAATGTCATTCCCTCCAGCTTATGTGGCATCTGCTTTGGCCGCCAACAATTTGCTCCGTTACCTTGTCGCCGGTGCTTTCCCCTTGTTCACGGTTCAAATGTACGAGAAACTACACATTGACTGGGCCACATCGCTATTTGCTTTCATTTCTGTGGCCATGGTACCCATTCCATTTGCGTTTCACTACTGGGGGTTGAAATTGAGACTGAAGTCCAAGTATGGTTACGTGGCTATGTTTAAGAAGATCGCCGCACAGAAAGCAGCCGCCGCCGCTGAGGCGCAGCCCAAAGCTGGTGGAGAAGAAACTGAGGAGGAAAGAGTCAATAAGAGTGATTTCAGTGAGGACAACTCCCAAGATGTGGCTGAGAAAGTTTAATTCTTTTTATCGGACTGATGCTTCATTATCTAGAGAACCGCTAATAAGTACAATACCCCTTGCGGATTTGAAAAGATGTTTTATGCTAATGTTTGTTAATTGTACCGCTGCGACTTGTTCTCTCCATCAAGTCCTAGCTCTTTGAATGTATCTTGTAAAATATCCCGCAACTTAAAAAGATTCATTACCCTGAGCTTCTCGTCTTTCAAATGAGCATTATCACTTGCTTGTCCGCATGGAATTTGGGCTGCAGGAGCATCGAATGCCTTTTCGAGAAATCTTATGGAAGGAATCGACCCACCCTCACGAATGAACAAAGGATCGGGGATTGCAACACCCCAGTTCTTCTTCATTTTCTCGTATAAAATCTGATAAACCAAGTTGTTTGGATTGCCAAGCCATGGCTCTGCTTCATGGAAAAAGTCAACCAGAATTTTGTTATCAGTCTTGAGCCTGGAAAACTTATCGTTCACGAATGACACAAAATCTTTCTTGATCCTGGCAAGCTCTTGACCTGGCACCACCCTGACAGAAATCGACGCTTTCGCTTTCTGTGGAATAACAGTGTTATTCCTCGGACCAGAGACATCAATTCTGTGCACAGTCAATGATGGGTTTCTCCATTTTGCCAAAAGGGAGTCCAAATCAGCCTCTGGTATGTCGTTGCTCCTCGCGTACTTCTTGATCATTTCCAATCGAGATACCTCTGCATCATCAATGGGAACGATGTTGTCGTAAAAGCCAGGTATCAGTATTCTGTTTGTCTCCTGGCACGAAAGCTGTCCCACCACTTGAATCAAGTCCATGGTGGGCTCTTTCGATACACCACCATCGACACCAGAGTGCCTGTCGGGCTTTTCTGATTCCACTGAGATAGTGGCATTAACGACACCACGCAAGCCGTAATTTAGACAAGGAGTGTTGTCATCGAGCCAGTATGAATTAGAAAGCATTACCCAATCAATAGGTCCGATTAAGTCTTTGTGAATTTTGACTGCCTCTTGAAAACCAATGGACCCTGTTTCCTCTTCACCTTCGATAACAAAAACCACGTCGGTTGATAGTTTGCCAAGTTTCTTGAGCTCGGCGACGGCGTAGATCGCCGCAAGAATTGGGCCTTTATTATCAGAGACTCCTCGAGCATACAAGTTGCCGTCTCTGGCATTTAAGACAAACGGATCGGTTTCCCAGCAGTCTTTGGCTTGAACTGCGTCCACAACATCATAATGACCATACCATAGGACCCTCGTCGGGCTTTTGTTGTTTGTTTCTGTCGTATCTCTTTCGAACTTTGCATACACTATTGGATTGCAGTTGGCAACCGGAAGAAGTTTGGTGTCAGCAGCGCCCAATCCCATGAAAAGCTTGCCGAACATATTAGCACACTGTCGGGATTCTTCAAGGTATAGTCTTGGGTACTTCGAGATCGTCTTGAACGTCACAAATTTTTTGAGCGATTCCAAAAGATGATCATTCGAAGTTTCGATCGTATCGATGGAGTGTACGTCTGAGACTGGTTGAGAAACATTAGAGCCATGAGTTTCACCAACGTTAGTAATGTTCCATAGACAAAGCGAGCCTGAGCCTCCAGAAACCAAGAAGGTCGAGCCGGAGTGCTCGAAAGTTTGAACAGCAAAGACGGAGCTTTTTTCGACCTCCACGGACCTTTGTCTGAGAAAAGCTTGAATGTCTAATTTCATCAGGCAGTCTTTTGCAATTGTGTCTTCGTCGTACTCCTCATCTAAGTTCTGCCTCAAGGTGAATTTGCAAAGACCGCCCTCATTGGTTGCCTTGTAGATGCAATCATTGAAAATACATAAAGAGAGAACCTCGTCGCTCTTAGCCTCATCGTCACAAACAAAGTGAAATGACCTAGTGAGTTGAAATGTCGTGAGATCCCATGCATTGATGCTGGAGTTTCCTAGTCCAACGTAGATAGAAGAGTCTTTCACGTGCATGGACAAAATCGAGTCTTCATTCTCGAGAGATGACTTAACCTTCATTGAAAGCGTGCCGTCTGCATTTATTTTGATACCCCACACTTTGATGACTCCATCGCCACCACAACTGACAAGATATTTGTCGAATTCATCTTGATGAAGATTGCAAAACTCCGGGGCATTTTTGTGCGAGAGAAATTCCATACAATACACGTATCCATTGTGCGCAAAATTGATGATGTGCTCATTTTTGATTTCGACCAAAATCGGGCTCTTTGATGCTGGGTTTCCTGATGTGCGGAATAACTCGTGTTTGCTTTGGGTCTGATTTATCGAGCCACCGGGCCCTTTCGAATCGAAAAATCTATCGAACCGCAAATGAGGCAATTTATCCACAGAAGTACTGATGGTTGTCTCATGAGCTACGGGCTGTGACTTGCGCGCTGCACCCAAGTCAATTGAACACCACAAAATGCTGGCGTTTTGGGCTCCAATGAACAAGGTCTGCAAATACTGACACCAAGAAATGGAGAAAATGTCACCAATATCAACCGATGAGTAAGCAAGGTGGGTGCATTTTATATCAAACTGGGTTGCCAACTTATCATCGAAGGGGCTCAAGTCCCACACTTTCACTAACGAGTCAGAGCCTGCTGTAAAGAGAAAGTTCTCCTCTGGGTCGATTGTCATACAAAGCACCGAGGCATTGTAAGATCGATGTCCGCAATTCATCACGTGCTTCAAGGCAAATGTCGAAAACTCGAAGATCAAAATTTTGGAGTCTTGCGTGCCGCAAAGAATCAAGTCTTTGGATGGCGCAGCCACAACGCTTAGAATCGAGTGAGTATGAGACCATTTGTGGACCATGGGCAATACTTCTTGGTCCCGCAGGTCCCGCTCGGATAGTCCGAGGTTTTTGACTGCTTCTTTCAATTCAGGGCTCTCTGAAAAAGCTTGAATTTGGTCTGTACGTGGCATTGGCAGCTTTGACAAGGATGGGGTTCGATTGGGTGTGGAGCTAGTGGTGCTGCTGATGGGTAATTTGGGCCGCGTAGGGATCGGTGCTGCTTCTCCCTCGTGAATAATTCCATATGAGAAACCGGCCATGACTTCTTCTTGTGGGGTTCCAAGAAATTTATTCCGGAATTTCGTAAAAAGAGGGAACTTTTAGAAGCTGCAAATCATTTGATTTTGCTTGGCTCTGCAGTGAATCATCATGCGATCGCGCGACAGATAAACCAAAGTCACGTGAGATGAAACACGGTGTGTCAGACGGGCTTCTTCTGCATGGCTGGAAGCGAACATGAGGCGGGGTAATTTACCGCGCCATGAACGTTGAGCTCGTGCTTGGATTTTAACGAATAAACTCGGCGAAACAGGTTTTATTTGGTCTGTTTTTCTCTAAAGAGTTTGAAATCATGTGATGAGTAGTATGGAGCCCTAAGTATGAGATCTGTTGAGAACCTGATTTTTTATGGCGTATATCATAATACCATTTTGCAGCGAGAACAGATTCATCACGGAATTTGTACTGAGAATCATTATTGTGCTGAGGGTTTGATCCATTTCTTTACAGATAAGGCCGGGTATCGTCTGTCGGACTTCGATCCAGCTCGCACGCCTTCTCATTTTCCTTTGCTAATTCGAGATAGAAAAATCGAGATTGATGTGCTGAAGGTCGTTATTTTGAATATTGAGTATTTCACGATCACAAATTTAGTTCTGAGTTTTCACCTCGCGATCTGAGCTTGGCGTGCCTATCAGACTGTCGGTTGAGAGAAAATGGGAAAGACTATTTGAAGAAGCCAGCCTTTGTATAGGGAGTGAAACTGATTTCGGCCCGGAGTGATATGATGCATCATTTAAACACCGAGTTTCTGGCAGACCCAGATTACATTTATGTATCAAAGCCGAGATGAAACCAAATTGAATCTACATACCCCAGAAAGAGCTCCATTATTCGACTGAGGAAAAACAAAAAGAAAAAAAAAATCTCACAGGATCTGCAGCACGCAACTAGTCCAAGGGACGATGTTCGAGAATCGTCGAACGTACTATACCAGGATTGGCTAGCGCTAGAGCCTAAACCTTATTCAGATATGCGTTTCATGCGCCCTTTAGTTATGACTTCTGTTATACTGAAGAAACTCTAATGAGGAATCTGGCATGTCGCATCATATGCCGGAATCACCCTCTCTGGGTCTGCAAGAGGCATGCTACAAGCCACAGTATACAAAGATCATTATTGAATTACCGCTTACTTACTCTGCTGATCAGACTTCCCATATGAATGGAAAAAAGAAAAAAAAAACACACTGATAGTTTTGAGCTTTTTTGTTGCGCAGTTTGAAACAATTTTTATCGTTAATACAGGGAGTCTTCGGTGATTTTGGCAGCAGTCTCTTGCGCGAGTTACCTTCTTCTTCCTCTTCCTTTTTTTTCTCCTCTTCCCCTTTTCCATTTCTTTTTCCTTGTCCATTGCTGAATCTGCGTGCTGGCTCGCGCTGCCTTGGTAATTTAATTTAATTGTTCCCCACGTGGGCCCTCATGCCGTTCGTTATATGCAATCCTCGCATCCCGACTAGCGAGCGATTGGTGAGAAGTCTTGGCATTCATTAAGCAAAAAAAAAAAAGAAATTCCGGAATTTTTTGTCACACGAGCTCTTTCCGCTTTCAGAAGTTACTGAAGTTACCTGCCTCATCTCCTTTTAGTTTGCCAAGACTCTTTAGCCAAATATTGTTGCAGTCAAATGAAGTTCTCCCATTCGTTGAAGTTCAATGCCGTGCCCGAATGGCAAGATCACTACTTGAATTACCCAGCACTCAAAAAAGTCATTTACTTGGCACAGCAAAACCAGTTGGCAAGTCAAGAACCAAGCGATGGATCTCTCGAAGTGAACCGCGTTTTAATTTCCGACTTAGTCAGAATTGTTCGCAGAAACCAGGCAATAATAGAACGGAGGGAAGCAAGCGCATCCGCCGAATTGACTGATGATGACGAGGTTGCCGTTGAAAAATTGACTGCCTCAAAATTCATCAATAAGTTTAAAAACAGAAAATCAAACAAATCTGGTGACGCGGAGAAGGAAGTCACGCATGAGCTCAGTAAGAATGATGATACTGAGGTGTACCTGATAGATCTTGAAAACTCCACAATTGCCCCATCCTTGGAGTTGGATGTATGGGAGGCAGCAGCCAAAACTGTCCACTGCAATAGCCCTAATGACCCTTTGCCTATTTTCGCAAAGGACTTGATAGATGAATTGACGAAGATAGACAAGTTTTTCAAGAGCAAGGAGGCGGAAATTTACAAGCAGTACGACAATCTCATCAAGGATTTGGAGGCAAACAAGTCTCACATTGACCATCACTTATACACCACGGCCTACAATTCCCATGCGCCTGGAGTCTATGAGGCAAACGAGCACCGCCAATTCAACACAAAGTCCACCTTGGAAAGAACAACCACAAATGCATCTGTTTTCGATACCGTCAACCACTTGGATCACGATATCGAGAAGGGTGCTTTGGATGATGAAGACGAAGACGATGATGACGATGACGAAGATGATCATCATTCCGCGTCGAATTCTGCGTTGTTGGGAAAAGATGATTTTGACATTGACAAGCAAAAGCGCATCGCGTTGAAGCAGAGGTCAGTACATTTGTTCATTTCATTGAGTGAGCTCAAATCGTTTATTGAATTGAACAGAATCGGGTTCACGAAGATCTGTAAAAAGTTCGACAAGACGTGCAACTATGCTGTCAAGGAAGATTTTATCGTCAATTTCCTTCCTCAAAACTCAAGGGCGTTTTTCCCTGAGACTTCCGAGAAACTCGACTACAGCATCGACCACATGGTCCAAGTGTATGCCTTTTTGTCTGGTAGATATTCTGCCGACTCGACACAATCGCTAGACACGGTGCGTGATGAGTTGAAGTCATACTTGAGAGACCACATCGTTTGGGAGAGAAACACCGTTTGGAAGGACTTGTTGTCTTTGGAAAAGAAAAATTACAATTTGCACCTAGACGACAATGCAGTCAGAACAAGTAAAATGGGCGACGAGGGATTTTTAACCACCTTGATGCACATGCAATTGAAGAGTCTCAAATTTCCTTTCGGCACGACTATATTCGGCCATGACCACGTGAAAGTACCTCAATTTTTGTTCACCTCTCAAATGATCAAAATTTCTCTTGTCATCATTGTGTTCATCATCTTGATGACCGTACCAACGATGCATGATAAGCAACAAGCGCGTTGCTTGGCTGTATTGGCCACTGCTGCGTTGTCATGGGCAACCGAGGCATTGCCATTATGGGTCACGTCCATGATGGTGCCATTATTGGTGGTTGCATGCAAAGTCTTGAAGGCCACCGATGGAGATGGTCCAATGGATGCAGCGGCCGCCTCGCTGTACATCTTGGCGCAAATGTGGTCTGCCACCATCATGATCTTGCTAGGTGGTTTCACCTTGGCCGCTGCGTTGTCGAAATACAACATTGCAAAGGTTGTGTCCTCCTTCATGTTGGCCGTGGCCGGAACAAAGCCTCGGAATGTTTTGTTGGCCATCATGTCCGTCGCGTTGTTTTTGTCGATGTGGATATCCAATGTGGCTGCTCCTGTTTTGGCCTATTCCTTGATCCAGCCTGTTTTGAGAACCTTGCCCACTGAGTCTCCCTTCGCTCAAGCCTTGGTGCTAGGCATTGCATTGGCCTCCAATATTGGCGGTATGGCTTCTCCGATTGCCTCTCCCCAGAACGTGATTGCCATCGAGTACATGTCACCCAACCCAGGATGGGGTAAATGGTTTGCCATTGCGATTCCGGTGGCTCTTTGCTCGTTGTTTGGTATCTGGATGGAATTGGTTCTCACTTTCAAAATCTCCACCTCCAAAGTCAAGGCTTACAAGCCCATTACAGACAAGCTCACCACAAAGCAGATATTTGTGAGTGTGATAACAGTTGCTACTATCATTTTGTGGTGTGTGGAGAAACAAATCGAGGACACTTTTGGATCTTCGGGTATCATTGCCGTGTTTCCAATTGTGATCTTCTTTGGAACCGGTCTTTTGAAAGTGGACGATGTCAACAATTTCCCTTGGAGTATCATTCTCTTGGCTATGGGAGGTCTTGCCTTGGGTAAAGCCGTCACAAGCTCAGGATTGCTCGCCACCATTGCGCTCGCTTTGCAACGGAAGGTGATGAACCTCGACGTGTTTGCCATCTTGATTATTTTCGGGCTTTTGATCTTGGTGGTTGCCACGTTCATTTCTCATACAGTTGCGACGATCATCATTGTTCCGTTGGTCAAGGAGGTGGGAGACGCTATGGGCCATCCCCACCCTTTGATTTTGGTCATGGGTACAGCTTTGATTGCGTCGGGCGCCATGGGCTTGCCTACATCCGGGTTCCCGAATGTGACCGCTATCAGTATGACCGACGAGGTGGGCAAGAGGTATCTCACCGTCAGCACTTTTATTACCAGGGGTGTTCCAGCCTCTATTATTGCATACGTGTTTGTAATCACCGTGGGATACGGAATTATGAGCGCATTGTCTTTCTAAGACTATTAGAACTCTCAGATACATTATAGATGACTAGATGTTTATATTACGATTATGATACATAAAATACTACATTTGAGTATGAGCCTCCTCACAACTCAACAGCGAAACCGGTTCGTCGAAGAGAAAAAGTCACATCATCCGCTCAGCTCGGCCCATATAGATTTCGTTGCATTTGAGCGAACACGCCGTTTTGCTCGAGCCGGTAGAGCATGCTCCCAATCACTTGCAGCTGGAGGTCGTCAGAAAATGACTTTTGCAAAGTGTCTGACACGAGCCCACTCTTCTTGACTTTCTGAAAGGAGTCGTTGATCGGAATTTGATCAAACACGCCGTAGTTGTATAGCTTGTTGGCAATGAAGGCTACCATTCTTTGGATTGCCTGGTCTGCCAAAACCTCTTGCACAGTGGGCACAACTATGCCACTTCCCTTGATCGCCGCGAGTACCGAATCAAGAGAACTGGAAGCGAGATCCGAGCCAATGACGCTGCCAATGATATTATTGAAAAATGACAGGAAGGACCCAGTGTAGTTGCTCAGGCTCGAGTCATCCCGTTTTAGTAGCCGGGAATTCTTATAAGTATACGACGTTCCATTGAACCCCGGGTCTTTGCTTTGGGTGTTGCGTGCGAGATTGAAAATCGTCAGCCATTTTAACTGTCCTGTCTCACCTATACTCAAAACAAGCTTGGAAATCCATGTGTTATTGACCAAAACCTCTCCTAGGTTATCCGTAAAAACCTCACGCTGAGTTTGATCGAGTAAAAGCCCAGACAAGGTGCTTGTAATAATTCCTGAGCTCTCGACCCGATCTATCAAGTCCGTGACGTTAACAGTGACGTTCAAGCCTGAGATGACCTGGTTGGACGAAATAGATACTAGAGCTTGAAATATATAGCTTGATAGCGTGTTCATCTCATCAGTCGAGTTTGCAATTGCATGAAGCACATTTAATATGACACCCGAGTTTTGTAGCGAGCGAAGAAGACTTTCTAAATTATCTTGAAGTGCATCTCTCTTGTTATATTGAGCCTCATGTGCATTTAGAATTTGAAGAAAGAGGGAGCTGAAGCCGGGGTCCATTGGCTCAAATGCACGTTTTGAGGGTATTAGGAATTGATCAGTCGCCGGAAGCAAGATCTCGCCCATGCATATTGCAGCCATTAGAGATGTGAGAAAATAGAACGACAATATTTTCATTCTCTTGCAATTTGACTCCCACTTCTCTTGACTTTGTGTTCAGCTGTCTAGTAAATGAACTCTGGCTTTTAATGAAATTTGACTCGATTGTAATATGTTCAGGGCTATCGGACTGTGGGTCTTGACGACAGTCGGTGTGGTGATCCGATGATGCGAGTTGAAAACAATAGTTATGCCTCGTAGAAAAAAGATTGGCAGATGAACAATAAAATCAAACAAGAATTCAGCACCTGGCTTCAAAATTACGCAAATTGCTCCATATAAATCACAAATTAATTTTCTTCATCATCTGGGTGGGGCAATATCATCTTTTCCTAATCTGGTGACTTCTGGCTGGGCGTCTCACGCAGGCATGCCAAATCTGGAGAAGCTCTTCGCGCGCACCGCTCTCAGTCAAATGAGCGGTGTCATTCTATGGATAAATATATGTCTGTTTCTCAATGACGGCTCAGATTCATGATCTGATTGCAATATATAAAAGGATTGTTTGTGACTTTTTGGGATGCTTTTTAGGTTTTTGTTGGACAAACGGTGTTGGTCAACTCATCTACATGGCTGAATGATAATTCACAATCAAGAGCACGACAAAAAGCCTTTTCCCAGATCGGGAAGTGGGACGGCATATGGTACACCAAGCGGATATCCCAACTAGGAAGCTCAATGACCAGTGAACCACGTGACTGACAGAAACAGTAATTTTGCACCCAATGGCAGTATTTATCCCATGACCGAGCAAGAAAATAATCTTTTCCTATATTTAGATATTGTTCCAATGTTGCTTCCCATTCTCGAGTATATAACTCAACTCGGGCCGCCAAGTAGACTTTTTTTCTGGCGAAGCCCTTCAATATACATTTTCGTGTGCGCTTATACTTTTGTTATACTATGAAATTTTCATTCCTTGCAAAGCTCCTTGCCGGTAGCCAAGCCCTTGTGAGTGCTATGCCCTCAGCTGTGCCCGCACACAAAGCAACTTTTGAAATCACAGACTTGGTGACTGAGATGTTCGAAGAGCAGTTTTTTCCGTATGAGGTGGCCAGTTTTCAGAGCTTGATTCTGAAGAGAGATACAACAACATCGATCGAGCATCTTTTGAATCTCCTAAACAGCTCTGATATTGTATTTATGGTGTTGGACCAGATTGCGTATAATCCTGCTCGGATTCAGAAGTTGGCGAATTATACCTCCCGGGCAATCGGAAGCATCGATATAGGATCCGTGTCGAATGTCACAAAAGGATTGAACATAAAGTTGGATGTGAACGGCACCGCAATGTACAACGAGGTCATGAACTCAGGTGTTGTTACCAGCTTATTGGATGGGCTTTTGTTGGACGCAAGCTTCAGGCCCGTACTCGTGAAAGTTGTATCGAGACTCTTGGAAGGAAACAAGAATCTCATCAATTACATGATCAAGAATGTGTTTAAGAGCCTGAAGCGCGATCAAATACTTCAGAAAAGAGCCAATAGTGGAACTCTCGAGACCTTTGTGGGTAATGTGATCTCGACCGTCTTGAGCTCGAAGCTCGTTGGGAATGTGGCCTCAGATGTGCTTGTTGCCTTGAACGAGACCCAGTTTCTCACTACCACGGCCAAGAGGCTCATTGCGAATGAAGGATATCAGAATATGACTGCTCAGCTTGTCTTAGATATGCTAAACACCGGCAGCATCAAGTTCGATAGCAAGTCGATCAATATCACAAGTATCGCTGACAAGGTCCTCTCACGGCCCCAGGTTCTTGTGACCATTGTGAGCAACATTTTATCTGGTCGGGTGCTGCTCCCAGCGTTGGGAAAATACAACTCCGCGGTGAGTGATATTTTGCGTGGGGTTGAAAATAACGGCGTTTTCGCCGACCTCAACAAGTATGTCTTTTCCGAAACTCACTCTGCGACACAACCACTCTTGCCAACGCAACAAATCGTTGTCCCAAGAAACACTCCTTCGAGAACGACCACCACAACCTCCAAAACAACCTCAGCGTCTTCAAAATCAACATCTTCACTGAATAGCTTGACGATGATTCAGCCTTCTTCGGTTGCATCCTCGGTCATAAGTCTGCTCAGCAGTCAGCTCTCATCTATATCGATTCTACTGTTCTCATTTAATGATGCCTCAACAACTGTTTCCAGCAGAACAGCAACATCAACTTTATCGGGAAGTGGCTCAGCTAGTCTGGGTGGCGGCTCTGATGCCGAAGTCGCTTCCATCCTCTCGGTTTTGAGAGGTTTGGACTCTGGCTCCCAAACAGCCTCAGCCTCCGCCACAACAAGCACAAACTCCCCTATCAACTTGGTTTTCATATCGAGCACACTTCTGACGAGTACTACAACTAGTGATGCGAACAATATTCTCAATCTTATACAAGCTCTCGGTCTGGCCTCTTCAACGAGCCAAGCGAAGAGAGCTGAGCCATCTACAGCTAATGTGCATAGTGGCGCCAGAGGCAGCGCTTGCAAGACGCTGGCCATGCTTTTAGTTCTTATACAGGGTCTTTTAATTAGCGGGCTCTTGATGTTATAGCTGAATATTTATATATGCCAAAGTCAATAGTAATTACGCTGACACTCACGATCGAAACAGCTGGCCGCAATTTCGCAGCCGTGAAAACAGCGCACCTTTTTAAGCCAGACCAAATACTATAAAGTATAAAAAGAGTCATTGACATAAAAGTGAAGTGTGATCCACGTAATCAGAGTAAATGTATGTGTCAGATTTTTTGTCGCTCATGGCTTATAGCGGTTTTCGACATTGTGCTAGCATGGTGTGGGATTTGCCTGTAGCAGAACTAATAACCCCAGCACCCGAAAGCTCAAGACCGCGCTCTTGGGTGCCGTAGCCCGATCACCACTTCTTTTTTCAATGCCATTACCAAGACTGCCCCTTTTAAATAACATTTAGAATCTGTTTTGATCGACAGATGAAAAATAATCGCTTAGCGGGTGCTCGAGAGGAGGAGAGTGGGGGTGAGATATGGGACCTGGATCCGAAGATCAATCACTCTGGTAATACTGACTTGATTTCATCCTCGCATTCCTCACAAGAGCAGATAACAACATACAGAGGCCACGATCCTCACAGTGACTCTGCCGAAGAATGGAGTTTTCCCGAAATCCCAAGAAAGAAGCAAAACACGGGACTTGCCCGCCTTCTGCAAAGCTTACCTGACCTTCGAGAAGAAACAACCCGCTCTGAAGCATTAGTGTCATCCACCCCAAGGCCCAACATCGATGTGACAAACGCAGCCAAACACTCTAGATCGAACTCTATCTTCACCTCAAGCTGGCTTGGAGGACACCAAACGAATCAGATTTCAAGACCTGCTCAACAATCGATCTACTCGATCGAATACAGTGTGTTCAGGCCGGTCCCGTACCTCGAAACAGTGAATTCGTGCGCAGATGCCGACAAGCATCTCGCAGAGGTCTTGAGTGATGATGGTTATAGTCTCGAGGGCTCCGACTGGCCTGAGAATTATATCGATGTGGCAGACTTCATGCATGAGGTGAACAAGATTGTGCTCGATGTGGACTCTGATCCCGATCTCGAGCCTTTGAGAATAAGTCAAGGCTCCTCTGGAAGCTACTTCATTTTCGGCAAAAGGTGTGATGGTCCAAACGGTGCCACTGAAAATTCCGTACAAACATTTAAAAGAGGCGTCTTTAAACCGAAGGACGAGGAGCCGTACGGGCCGCTTTCTCCGAAGTGGTCGAAATGGCTCCACCGGACATTCTTCCCGTGCTTCTTTGGTCGCTCTTGCTTGATACCCAATCTTGGCTATATTTCTGAGGCTGCAGCATGTGTCTTAGATAGGCAGCTTATGCTGTTTGTCGTGCCTTACACAGACATTATTCATTTGAAGTCAGATCAATTCTACTACTCTTTCTGGGAAAGAGCACGGCGGCAGACAAATTACAAAATCGGCTCGTATCAATATTTCCTCAACGGCTACGTGGAAGCTAACATGTTTTTCAAGCAGTATCCATTCCCCCGGAATCTAGATAGCGTGCCAGATGAGACTACTCAATTATGCTACATCAATGACTCATGGGTCCCGAATTTCTTTTGGAGTAAAGCTTCAATATCCCAGTTTCAGGATGAGCTAGAAAAGCTTGTGGTTTTAGACTACATCATGAGAAACACCGATCGTGGGTTGGACAACTGGATGGTGAAGATCGAGTGGGTAGAAATAGAAAACGATGGGATTCTGAAAAAGTTGAGAGCAGTTTTAAAGATTGGCGCCATAGACTCGGGCTTGGCATTTCCTTGGAAACATCCAGATGAGTGGCGGTCGTTTCCATTCGGCTGGTTGTTCCTACCGTATTATGTTATAGGAAGACCTTTTTCGAACAAAGCAAGAAAGCACTATCTTCCTTTGCTCACCTCGAGATACTGGTGGGAACAAACGACTACAAAGCTCAAGGCTGTATTTCAGAAAGACGCTGACTTCAAAGAAAGAATGTGGCACAAGCAAATCGCCGTTGTGAAGGGTCAAGCATTTAACGTCGTAGAAGTCTTGAAACTCCAACACGCTGGCCCGCTAGAGCTCATACGACGGGAAAAGATCCTTATATGGGACGACACAATGAACGTGCCATCGCTAGTACGGAATGAGACATTGCACCAGGCTCTTGAGAGCAGCGTTTATGACAGCACAGAAGCGAGTCTCGGCTTGAAGTCGAAGAATTGCACTTTGTCGCGATGCTCAGAAACTACACCGTTACTCAAACCAAAGGAGGATAACGAAATGTCGGGTGCCAGAAGATCCAATGGGCGTCAAATGTCAGGGTTCGACTTCAATATGTCATTCAAGGAACGAGGTCAAAATCGAGGGAAAGATGGGGAAACAGACACGAGGACTGTTATCATTGAGCGCCTCGAGAAAGTCTCTGGTAGAAGGCCCGTTTTCACTTGGTGCTGAGTTATTGTTTACTCTATTTCCTCACTATTTTGAATTTGAAGTCGCAAATATTTCGGGATATTCGTCACTGTCTTTTCCTTTGTACTTCGACTCCTCGACAGTCACCAACCCCTTTCTCTCTCTGATTTGAAACTGCTTCATCTTCAATAACTGATACATGACAGAAAGAACGGGAGTGGGGACGTTATTTTCACGAGCTATTTTCAAAGGGTTTCCCAAGATAATTTCGAGCTCCATGAGCTGATCCTTCTGGACGTCAATAAGCATAGATGGCGAGTAGAAAAGGCCGTCTCCTATGTGAAGAAACTTCTGTTTTGAGTCATCGCCCAATTGAACTCCGTCACTAGCGGCAATTGCCAAGACTTCATCCATAGCTGGCTCAAAAAGAGCCTTGTTGGCGCCGTTGATTTGACACCTGTTGACATCAAGCCCAGTCATGGCACAAGTTGTGTTCATCACGGCGTTATATACGAGCTTCGCCCATCGGGACCTACGCGAGTCGTCCTCTAGATCGATTTCGTTGATGCTTTTGTCGTCATTTTGATAAATGTAAGCAAACTCTTTGAGCTTTTCATCGACGAGCTTTGCCGACACATTTGGGTTGTGGAACGGACTCAATAAGATATGGTCCTTATGCAGATTTTCGATGACACAATTGATGTTAGACGAGCCAATCATTGAGATACCAGAGAGCACAACACTGGATGGGAACTGCTCAATCATTGGCTTTTCGATCCCAATGCCGTTTTGTATCAACACAATGGTAGTGAATGAGGAGACAGCGGGTCGGATAATATCCTCGCATGTCATGCTTCCGTCGGGAATGTTCTTCGTCGTGACTACCACATAGTCAAACGGACCAAACTCTTTGGCAGCGTCCTCCACAGAACGGGAGACATGTTTTGGTCTCCAATTTTCGAGGTCACCATAAGTCACAGAGTGCACGGTGTAACCGTCCTTGATGACTTTATCGTAATCTGATCTCACCACAAGTGTGGGCTCTGATCTTTTATTGATCGATAAGGCGAGAGCAGCGATGCTTCCGACTCCACCTGAGCCTACAACGAGAACTTTTGGGGCCATTTCGGGAATTGTCGATCGATGAATAGTTACGAAGGCCGCGCGAAAGCTTATACATATACATACATATATATATTTATATCGATTGAGATAAGCGTCTAGTTGTGGGCAAAGCACGACCATTATTTTAAGCGTAGTACAGGCTCAGATATGTCCGTTTTTTTTAAATAATTTTTTTATTCTGAGGCGAATTTCGCTATTGCTTAACTGCGATTTGAATCTTTTTTATTGTAATGGAATGACAAGCATGGAACTACTTCGTGCCGCGTAAACAATACGCACATGTGACTTGAGGTTGTCACCGATTATTTCACAACATTCAATATTCGACTTGCCGATTGCCTACAGCCTTGAGTTCTAGTTGCATCATGACGAGAAGTGAGTCTTGCGATAATTCGAGCTTGAGAATGCGGCCGACCAATAAACTGGCGTAATATCGTAACTTCGACATGAATTAGTATGGTGTGTCGCTCCCTAATTGGGTATGCCGGTCCAGCCTTTCTCGAGTGCGCTTAATATCTGAGTATCGCGTTACTCGTTTCGGCAAGTGCGCTTAGGCCTGACGTGCAAGAATGTGGTGTTGATTTGATGGAGATTATACAAGTGGCAAAACGCCGTGGATTGATGTCGATCGTAAGTTTGGCTTGCTCAAAAAACACATGCAATTATAATTTGATTTAGACTGCTTTATTAATCTAGATCTATATTTTTATCAGTCCGTGATCTATCGTGTCACTCAGTTCATAAAATTGTTTCGACTCGATAACACGAAGCTCAAAGAATCTCATAGTGTCTTTATCATTTATCTTGCTTTGAATCAAGCTTTCATCGAGTTCTAATTCTGGATTAAACTCGATCCCTTTATGCCGACAGAACGCCTGTAGCCCTGAAACGTGCGTGAGTTTCAAAACGCGGCTCATGATGCTCAAAACTTGGCTCACTGCAAGGGCCAAATCTTCAGCGTTTGTCGTGAATTTATCTAGGACAAGTGCTGTGAATAAGTCGCCGACCCCCGTGAAGTAAGATTTGATCTCCGGGACCTTGAATACCTCAACATTGCTAGCACCCTTTGTGGATACTGCGCAGTATAAAAATGCATCCTCGCTTTCATCGAGAAACAGAATGGCACCGGTCAAGCTTGAGACCACAATATGCTTGATACCGAACTCGGAGTGAAGATAGTCAAGAGCTCTCTTGAGCTCCGCTTTGGAGTCGACGGAAAACCCACACAAGAGTTCTAGTTCAAATTGGTTGGGAGTTATAAGATCAACGAGCCTCCGCAGCAACATGTCCTTATAAGCCTGGACGCACGAATTGTCGACGTACAAATGTCCTTGATCGCCCATGACAGGATCACATGTATAGAAAAGAGAGGGGTTGTCCCTTTTCATCGAGGCAACATTTTCGGCAAGTTTGTCTATGAGACCTCTGGCCGGAATGTAGCCCAGAATCACGGCATCGTAACGGCATGATATATTCCGTAACCCGTCAAAAAGAGATTGCATGTCTGACTCCAGTAATGCAGCGCCTTTCACTTGGCCATAGCCTGTGTGATTGGAGAAGTTAACAGTGTTGATGACATCAACATCCCAGCCGAGATATTGCAAAGGGAATGTGGCAGCTCTTCCGCCAACATATCCATGCACGACATGCGATTGAACAGAAAGAACGGATTTCATTGCTTGCTTGAAGAGAGCTGGTCAGTCACAGCCTCGAGCATGAGTACTGATTTGTCAGTCACGTGACCAGTACCACGTTCTGCCTTCATCACTCATTTCTGAGGAGCTCCACTGGCACATTAGACTAAGAAGCGCAGTGACACAGCTTGAAAAGAGTTTATCACGCATTTGCGATCATGTCAAGTCCTGTAAAACTATGCCTCGAGCCAGAATCTCGGATGCTGAAGATTGTTGAGACTCAGTAGCAACGAAAAATAATCGTTCTGCGTGTTGTGGGCTGTCGCTTAGGGCTCTTCGCGTCAGCCATTACCGCTCTACATGAAGGCATCGGAAATTCTGGTGCTGAGCAATTACGCCATTTTTTATGCGCAAGAAGAGGGACACCTAAACGGAGGGGAAAGGGAGGTATCTTTGAAGCCTGGGCTCTCGATGATCATAAACATAAAGCGGCATTTGTATTTCGAAAACCCAGGCATTCTCTTAGAGGGTTACTGAATTGCGACCAACTCGTTCTCATCCATGTGTGAGCAAGCGAAGTTTTAGAGTAGGAAGAATCACTAAGTGGCGTTATCATGCATTGCATACGCCCAAATTCTACCCAGAGTCACCGGCATCGAAAAGTGCCTTCGGGACCTTCGGGACGCTGGCGCTTTCCATGAGACGCGCTCTGCGCCCCTCAGTGGTATGGTGACTGCATTTCAACTGAATTCATGCAGTCGAAATGCGCCTCCGGCTTCTAGCCGGTATAATACTTGTGGTTTCATTTCCACTTGTAGCTGAAGAGATGAGGGGTTTCCAAAAAGTGCAGGCTCAGAGGGCCCACCACACTAATAAAATAACTGATTGCATGCGTTTGTATGAAAAAAAGCAATCGGCATTCGCCTGCCCCGATTTGCTCTTTTGGTTCTGGGTTGGTTTCGAGCAGCGAATCCCTAGACTCGCCGTGCCCCCACTTCTTTTTTCCACTTTGCTCTATGAAGGATGTCGAGGACTTTATTTTTCACTTATGGCGAGGGGGTGCGTGGGCGCGACTATTGCCCGAACCAAATTTCCTTGGCCGTCTTCACGGCCGCAGTTCAGCAATGAAATGCCAAAGGACTTATTTGGACCGCGGAATCAAATCTAAAATTAGAGCGTTGTAGCATTTGAATTTTTGAATGTCTGATATGATATTACAGTCCAGCACAGGCCCGAATCATGGTGAATTTATTGCTAAGAAGACGTCCCTTGGGTTTTAAATCAAGGGCGTTGTTGTCAGGTAGCCTTCGCTGGTCAACCAGCGCGAGCATCGTCAATTAAGCTTTGGCCGAACACTGACATCAACCCTGCGCGCGCCCAATCAGAATTGATACCTCGAGTTCTGGATGCGGCCGACACAAACTTGGATATTTTGCAGATCGTTCTGGTCGACCTTTAGTGCCAAATTCTACTCAGCAGGAGCCGTGTAATGCTCTTCACCGGAAAAGAAAAATGAAATAGAATAAGCAGGACAGAATGTATGGGACTTATGAATACAATAATGGTGGTAAGATCGACGTCTCCTGTCTATTGTTCTCAGTGAGAGCAATTTTCACGGTTCCAAGTGAGAGGACGAGAGAGGGCGGGAAAGCGTAGATTTTACTCGTCCCGCGAAATGCTTCCCGCACCATCGCGCAGTGGTTGCACGCCGCTTATTTCAAAGTGTGCAGAGTTGAATTGTGCCAAGGACAGTTTAATCTCATCTATTTTTGCAGAGACGCGAATTCCACTCGAAAACACAGTCTTCATTTGCAGAGGAAACACCTACATTCTTTGAAAAAAATTGGGGATTCACTCTCACCGCTAGAAACTTATCTCCCGGTGCTCACCCGGCGAAATGATAATTCCAAAATAATCAGCTCGCGGCAAAGACATGCCCTGATTCGGCTTCAAGCAAGGACATATTGCGCTGCATCTTGGCCGTGTGAGCTGCCGCCAATTTAGGGAAATTCGGCCGCGGATCCACCTCACTATGGCTCACCGCAGTCTCGGTGAGACTCGGTGCCTAGAATCAGATGCTCAGTCGCGCCAGTCGGGCGTACAATGGAGTGCTCGTGCAGGGATTTCACACAGGTGCAGAGGTGGAAGCGTCTGCGTGGTGTGCAGGCTTGGCCGAGACCAGGCTATATAACTCAGAGGTTTTCTCGAAACAAAGGGACGAATTTTCCTTGTGGCAATCCTCCAAGCTTCTTGCATATACTACCCTCGACTTCTAGTTATTCTCTTTCGACTCTGTGGAGAATTTACGCTGGCTCTATTCATCTGACCTGACTCTTACTTTTTTGACTATGACTACTGCCTCGGTGGACGCTAATTTCAAATCCTCGCTCGCCCCTCGTAAGAGAGCGAGAACCCTGGAGGAGAAGGAGCAGCGCCGCATGGAACGGATTCTTCGTAACAGAAGAGCGGCCCATGCCTCGCGTGAGAAGAAGAGAAGGCATGTGGAGTACTTGGAGTCGTACGTTTTGGGGTTGGAAAAGAACTACCTGGCAATGCTCTCGAACGTGGCGAAGTTGAAGGACCTGCTTCCAGAAGGAGGCTCCTCTTTGTCCTTGATTGAGCCTGAGGATTTGTCTGACTTGAAGTCCAAGATTCACGCCAACCTTTCTTTCATGACATCGGCTGACCAATCTTCCCCAAGCGCGATGTGTGACACTCCCCGGAGTGAGTCCTCGAAAAGCATGAACAACGACGCAGCTGACTCTCCCGAGTCGTTATTTGACGAAGTGAAGGTGAAGAATGAAGAGCCTGAGTCGCCATTGATGAACTCGAAGCCTGCACCGGAATACCACAGCTACTTGAGTCCCGTCTCCATCAACTCTCCAAGAACTTCTCCAATCGATCTCACCATTAAGAAAGAGCCTGTTTCGCCCATTTTCGGATCGTCACAGAATGCGTCTGACCCGTTCTCCAATGCTGATAGTTTTATGTTTGGTCCAGCTACCTCGGGGCCCGATTACCTGGCGCAAAATTCAGCAGTAATTTTGTCTCTTTGATGAAGCAAGCAACGCATCAACATTCGTGATTCTCGGCTGGTCCGAGTACGATCTCAAATAGTTCTCTGCTTGTCCTTGCTCGATCATCTCACCGGAAGCCGGCCTTTGAAGCCATGGCTCCTGATTTGACTCGAGCGGATTTATAGCATGGAAGTAACTGTCTGAGTGAAAAAAGCATCACGTGTTGTGTGCGTCGTCTGTTGTCTCATCTTTTGGTCTGCAGCACCAGTCGGACCTGAGGTACATGGCTCAAACGATTACACGGAATTGTGGATGGAAGATACAAACATGACAATGAAGTGGGAGGAGGACGCGCTTGCAAGTCTCGAGTACAAGAACATCGAGTCAGGATTTGGCTCCGAGTCTCTTGATCTCAGTGAGTACTTGACTATTTAATTCTTCTTGGTTGGATTTACTTTCTTTGTTGCCTGAGAGCAACAATTTTTAATTTGGGAATTTATGGAATTTATTAAAGAGAAAAAAAACAAAAAAACAGAAAAAAAACAGGCGGAAATAAGACTAGGTGAAAATTTTACGGATGGAATCGCCGAGACGAATGGCTGGCAAAGAAAAAAAGCAAGAAAAAAAGATGAAAACAAAAAAAAACCCAAAAAAATGCACAAAAGGGTTTTGTTTAGTCCGATGTTCTAGTCTCTTTGAAGGCCTTATCTTGGAAGAGATTTTGTCTACTTTCAGCATAGCGGATGCATTGACAAACTGGGAACGGTATATACATTGCAGTTGCATTTGCGAGGACTGATGGCGCTCCCAATTTCTTGGTAGAAGCGACAACTCCCGAACGCAAGTGGCTGTGAGGTAAACTGGATATAGTTACAAATGAACGCATGGAACTAGTTTCCTAATACTATGAAAAATCATGACGTACTTTCCGTAAAGCTTTGAGAAGTCGTAGATGCCTCCAACTCTTCCAAAATTTTAAACTTATCACTCAAGAACTGCTCGCTTTCTCGCACAGACTTCACCTTCGCATAATAAGTTCTACAGTCTTGATTGACACAAGATTCGCTAAAAAGGCTCCCTGCGTACTCGAAATTGCTCGAGCTGCAAGTGCTGCAAACGCTTTGATATCTTTGAACTTTTTCCTCTTTTTCTCTGCCGGCCAATGTCAAGTCGTTGACGAGCTCGAGTTCTTTTTCCTTACAGCTTTGACATAGATATTTTGAAGCGCCCCCCAATTTGGAACCACAGCGAACACACTCCTCACTGCGCATGAACCCGCTGATTTTCAATATATCATTTCTCTTCATGACAATCAGTTTGGTGGATTTGGGCATCTCTCGATACCACTCTTTCACATTAACACCCATTAGGTTGAATATTCGCTCCAAAGGCGGGATAAGAACCTTGGTGATATAGTATTCGAAATCAAGCTCCATGGGGTTGTCAGTGTTGTAAGAGGCCATGTACATCTCAGGTGGAACACATCGATCTCGGAGTCTCTCCTTTGTCGAGTCTCGCATGACCAAATAAGGAACCCTCTCTCTATACTGCGGTTCGCTTCGGGGATCCCGCTGGATGTTTTTCTTGGCGACCACTGCGCCCGGAGGAAGATACCTTTCGTTTTTGTATGTTCCGTATCGGACACCCTTGGCGAAGCAAAAATCGCTCGCGTTCACTCTGTTCAATAATATTTTGAAGAACTGCTTTATGACATATTTCTTGACTGCGGATAGATTCTTTGTCTCGAAGAGTATTCGAAGACTCTTCCCTACCATTTTCAGTTGCGCAGGAATCCCGTCTCGACGAATTGTTTCTATGCCCTTCGCCTCAAACGTTGGCGTAATTTGGTCCTCGAATTCGTAGCAATGCCCGACATATCTTTTTTTGGCAAGAAGAACACTGGGATGATATACCTTTTCGAATTTCAATTTGACTGGGTCTGGGAGGGCCTCGGTAATCATCTTTGCAAGAAGCTTCCCATGTTTGAAGGCATACTCGCGAGACCTTCCGGGAAAGTAAACAAATAACGAGTCGGTATCTCCGTACGTAACCTTTGCGTTGTAGGGGCTAGCCTCTATCATCTCAATAGATCGCTTCATAAGCTCACGACCCGTGGAAACAATAGCGTCAGCTATATCAGAGTTTGGCATTCTACCACTGAAGGTTGCTGAAGTGTATCCGTATGTCACATTTGCAATGAGCTTGAGCGCGAGCTGCTTCGAATTGAGAAGCTTTCCTAATTCTTTATCCTCACGAAACGCGGAAGCGACGGCCTTCACGTTGATTCTCATGTTCAAGATCTCCTGTAGCATTCGCGAGAGAATTGACTTTCTGAAATTGGGTGAAACGAACATCATGCCATTCGGGGAAATGTTGAGACCTCCATTCTTCCATAGTAAATCTATCAATCCCTTGGGTATATCATGATGCTGCAAGTACCCCACCGTGTTTTTTTCTTGTCTGTAGCCTTCAAGTCTGCCTATGAGCGTCGAGTAACAGTAATTGTATGCAATCATAATCGAGGGATACAAAGACTGGAAATCGAGAACCACAAGTGGTGATTTGTAGAAGTTTGATTCTGGTTCCATGATAAGTGGCACAACCTCGAGAGGTCTCATGGCATGTACATGCGTTTTGGACGGGGAATTAAGCAAGGCATTTTCCGTCTTGGCGATCCGCATCAAGAGAGACTCGACTTTGAATTGCGAGCCTCTATAATAATTCGAATAAAAGTCTACGCCTAGAAGACGTGACAGTTCCACATTACGTAAAACCATCTCCTGAGAGTCGATTATGTCCATTGTCAAATCCATGCGATGTTTGAAGTAATTGCAAACCATCAAAAGCTTACCAATAGATCCACTAGTGTACCATTCAGATAGCTGGTCGCTCAGTATCTTGGGCAAAGTGCGATGAAGGAGGTGAAAACTAATATTTTCGAGTGAGTAAGAAGTGAGCTTGAGCTCTTCTTTCAAAAACCGCCAAACATTGAACAAATGGCGACCATTTATTTTCAAAGAAGATGTATGCGTATAGCCCCATCTGTCGCCAAACTTACCATTTCCCTTTGCGCTCACTTTGCTCAATCTTGGTATCAAGTTCACACCCTGCGATTCTTGGTATCTTTCACACAAATATCCCCAACTCGACGCGTTCACCTCATAACCAGATAAGATATCTGGGTCGTATCGGTCGATTGATTGAACAAGATTCTCCACCATTTGTTTCTCACTAGAAAATACCCGAATGTCGGTGTCGGTCAATGTGGCGATATTTCGAAATCTATTGCGCAAAACCCAATGATTGGTCTCCTCCGCGAAAACAAGAATAGCTGTTTTGGGCTTGCTGTCCTCATACATTTGATTTGAATTATCGAAGTGATAAATTATAAATCGAATCGGGTCTTTTTTTGGATCCGGCCGCATACCATCCATTGTGTTTGCATGTAGTTCCATGCCAAAGAGAGTCATATTGAGAAACCCACTTGGATTTCTCGCGACATTTTTAGCTCTGAGGGAGTACTTGAAATCATTAGTTTGCGTGATGAGCGGCTCGATCTGTGATCTAAACTTCTTTCTTTTGTATTGTTCGGACTTCTCATCCACATTTAGCCACCTAGCCACGTCATTTCGAGTGGGCGCTCTGACCGCAAATTGCCATAGATTGTCATTAGCAACAGCCTTAGTATCGTCCTCATCCACACATAAATATGACAATTGAGGAGCCGTGCTGAAACTGATCGGATACTTTGAACTTTCGCCCTCGAGGGGCACCGGAAGAATCTTATTAGCAAAAACGAGTGGTGGGTGATGTACATCAGTCATGTCATCATATGAAGGGTCCGGGTAGTCAAAGTCCAACACTTGTTGCTCATTTATAGTTTTCGAAAAGTTTTCCTTTTGAAGTCCAGATGGTATCGCGAACTCCCATACGTGTTCCGGATTTTTCAATAGCTCAAATGTAGTCTGGCTAAATATAGAGTCGGCCGAGCTCAGAGAAGCACCTTGCGAGCACTTGGAGGTGTTGCGCTGAGTAAGCATAAATATATGCAAATCTTCTTTCTTCTTGAGTTCTGAATTCTTTTCCGGTGGACCATCCATTTCAGGAGAAAGTATGCGCTTAGAAACTGGACTTGTGAGGGGTGATGAGACGACAGCACCGTTCGGCGAGTACAAATCCTTTGGAGAAGGCGGCGGTGTGGTATGCTTATCTTTGGACTCCATGATTGCCGATTCTAAAAGACTTCCCAAAGGGCTAAAGTCGACAATCGGCTCGGGAAATACATCATTTTGCAATTTGAAGAGTTGTTCGTAAGACGACCATTTGACGAGATCGTCACGGTAGTTGAGCAACGGAACGTCTTCGTAGTATTTCAAAGGCAAAGTCTCTCCCACGAGCTCGAACACAGTCGGGAATCCGATACCTCTTAGCTTACCCTGAATTGCATTTTCGTAAAACAATTCCACATCAAAGAAAGGCGTGGGTTTATTTAGCCGCAGGACAAATGTCAATTGTTGCTCATGCTGCGGACGAGACTCCCAGTCACAGTAGCCACTCTGGCCCAATTTGGTGAACACCTGTGAGTACAGCTCTTTTAACAATTGAGAAGTGTTTTCCCTTTCACGAACCGCGCATTGATACTTGAGATCGTCGAGCGTGATTCTCAATGATGATAGAAAAATTATATCCTTTTCTGAGCCTTTCGTGTACTCAGTGAAATCGTTATGAACATTACGCTCGCGCAAATCAAGTCTGTTGAGAATACTCCCAACGTGACAATCGATTTCGAGAAGTGAACGCGACATTCTCGGATAATTATCTGAATTCAAGACATTGTTGTGAAGAATGAAAGTGGACAAGTACTCCTTGAGTGGCAGAAGAGGGAGGCCATTATGGTTGACAACAGGCAGCCGGAAGTGACAATGGTCAGTGTTCAAATACCCACACGGATGTAAATTGAAGTCGGCTAAGAACTGAGAAAGATAGTTGAGATGTGCCTCGTACACATTAGGGAAAACTGCTGCCGCATCACTCGACGAGAAGTCCTTGAAGCTAACTGCATTCAGACTAAGCAATTTGAAGAGTCTAGTCTTGTAAAGAGGCAGGAAAAACAGGATTTTGAGCACTACCGCATATCCAACGTGGTACCCATAGACAGGAGACCCCCGGCAGAATCGTATCGAGGCAATGAACCTGTTCTGATGGTTTTCAATGTCTGCATCGGGCTCCGCCACCTCTCCATCTGACGAATCATCAGCTGACTCTTGAACATTGGCTTTCCGCTGGAAGGACTCGGCTAGTGACTTCTCAAGATGCAAGGTTAAGCGATGTAGAAAGTCGTCGTTGAGCTTAGCGTCATCTGTTTCGAGACAATCTATGTATAGATACGGGTAGTAATTGTGAATGTGTACTAATATATTATACGCCGCAAGTTCCAGGTCCGGCACGCGTAAGGTTCCATAGATACGGATGATCGGAACCTTTGGGGCCTGCTGAAATTGGTCAAGGTGCAGCGGCGTCAGGTGATACGAGTCTAGATCACTGATTTGGATAGAAAGACCATCTGACATGTATTGTTCCTGAGCGGAGGCTTTTCACACGGTATGGGGTGCTCCCTGACTGTCTGGGGTGGCCAGGTACCTCCAGTCTGAGAGCGTGCGAATTGTGCATACTCCTGTAGAATATGGTGGCAAGCAGAGATGTTCAAAACGTCCACGCTACGTACACGTAGCTACGCGGCGTAGAGTTGTCTTGAAAATTTTCACGTAGGCACTTTCGTAGCGTTGTGTCAACGCAACGCTACGAAAGTAGCGTATTGTCCATGTTCTGGTATATAAGCCTATACTTTCATCAACCTCGGCGAGTCTCGACTAAATCAACGTTCTAGATCAGTGCCGATTTTACATTTTGCTGGTATGTGAAAGATTCTAAATTGCAAAATCTACATATAAGAAAGACGAAAAATGTGCATTGGCCACAGAGTGCTGCCTAGGTCTCAAGAACGGCAACTTTGCTTATTCAAACCTCCTTTTCGTACCTGACGTGGGGTTCAATGTCAATCACTAGCTCCGTGCCCTCCATTTGAGTCTGTGCAGAAATAAATTCAGGAAATTCTTGAGTATTCTGCTCCTCCTCTTTATCCGCTTCCTCAGCAGGCATTTCGTCAGCCGTGATGTTTCCTCGCGACTTGAGTATTGCCAACATCTTTATCGATCTAGACAGAAGCCTACCTCTCCTGCTCGTAGCAATATTTCCAACCCGGGAAAAAAGGGCTTCCGAAGGCGCTGACATGGCAGGCACAGCAAAATAGTCCCTCGCAATGCGCGAAATGATTGGGAAACGCTTTTTATGTATCTTGTAAAAGGCAAGCACATCCATGCTTTTGCTTTCACGTGGATCCCTTAAATACACCTCTAGTTCGTCGCTGTTGCCTTCTGTTGCATTGTCATCGAGAAAAAACCACCCAGAGCCATTAGATACTTCGGAGGTGACTGATTCTGCACCAGCAGATTCGTCAACTGTCGCATTCTCTTCATTTTTTTGATAATCGCTGTAGACCTAAGAAAAGGCGCTCTTGATCCCACTGATCTTTTCGGCTGAGAAGCCGACATTCTCGAATATAGCCAATTTGTACCGGGGATCAAGAACAATAGCAACATAAAGCATCTTGTTTTCCATGCAATTTTCGTCATCGACAGGATAGTATTCAAGTAGCTTTTTCCTTGCCTCCTTCAAACCGAAAGCAATAAGAGGGTTAGCTATCAGCGTGTCCGTCTCTTTCGCAGAAGACAATTCATGCAAGACTCCACAAACTAGAGGAATCGTATTCTTGATCGTGGGATATGATGTAGCTTGAAGTATAAAAGTGGGAGCACGAAAAATCTCCAAGACATCCCTGAGAGCTTCCAAGTACTTCCAGTCTTGGGAGATTAATTGAAACATTTCAAGATCAGTTGAATTTTCCACGAAGTCTCCATGTGTCAACCTCAAAACTGTCATTATTTCCTCACGGAACTGAATAAAGCTATCAATCATGCGGTAAGTGAAAAGCCATCGGGTATCATTGCCTCTCGAATTTTTCTCCGAACCGGTATTCAAAGACCCTCTAGCCTCTTTCGCGGCAACTAATATTCTGAAAGTATTTTTCATTTTGTGACTGTAGTTTATTTGAAGAATGATCAGGCACATGACTCGGGAGAGTTGTTTCATGCGATTAGCTGAATTCTGAAATAGAGATTTTCCTCAAGAATGGCCTTCATCGACCTGTCAAACTTGTTCGTTCCGTTTGTCTTGAAAAAAGTGTAATGCAAGAGCGCTTCAGTTGACAAGTTTGAGATATGCCCCACGCAGCGAATATCACCATCGAAATCAGTTCCAAGGCCACCTAGATTTTCCTTGTACTTACTTACCAAGAAAATCATTGGCCCTGCATTGTCTCTTGTGATGGATAGGATACGGTTCTGAATGCCGTATTTGACCAAGACTTCAATCATAAACTGATACAAAACCTCTCCTGTGTAGCTGATCATCTCGTTCATTGCTTCAAATCCGATTGTGTAGTTTTCCAATTCACTCTCATTATTGTAAAGGTGCCATGTGATTCCTTAAAAATCAGTACTGTTACCACTTTTTCACTCGTCAATGGTGATAGAAAACTTTCACTTGTTTTCGTCAAGCCTCTTCTTCACTCTGTCAAACTCTTTTTCGTATATTTTGTCGAGTCTTCTTCTCAATGTCGAACGACTGATGCTGTGAGCATCGTCTCTCAAGAAGTACACAAATGCCCGGAAAGATTCTGACACCACGAGTGAAAAGGGCAAGTCGTTCTTCACGATCATCATCAACATCAATCTCTCGTATTCATCTTTGCCGAATGAAAGATGGACTGGTCCTCTTTTACTCCCAGTAAGACGGAAATCCAGGACATTTGGATCAATTGCAACGACCGTATCATCGAGAGTTTGAGAGCCTTTGTAGATACCACTCGAACCAAGAAGCGAGCATCCAAGAATTGTAAGCTGACTTGGCATACTCGATTTGCCAGCTTTCATCTTGACGTGTTCCAAAGTCAAGCTATGGGCAGATTCAAAGTGCTTTTTCAAAGTCATCCAGTTGCGTTCCCTGCCAAACTTTTGGCGGCACAGGGTACACTGCGTGACTACACGCTTTTGGTCAGCAGGCATTTCCTCCAAAAATGTCAACTCGAACATCTGATATTTCATAATATCATGAGCTTGGTGGCGTTACGGCAAAGAAAACTCCTTGGAATAGTATTGCTCTTTGGTAATTCGTTGTGATTGCGCCATCTTGTGCTCAGAGTTCAATCAAAAACTGTTCTGTGTCTCGAACAAAAGCAGCAGACTGATCAGGATGTTGGTTCATTTAAGAATTTTGAGAATGCTTGATGGATATCAATCTCTAAGTTATACAAAAAGCGAGGGCCCAACCCATGTTTCTATAGATTTGGTGAAATCACTCTTCGTGGAGGGCACGTGCTTCACGTTATCACTTGTCGTTGAGACGCGAAACACGAGCTCACATAATGCGCCATGAAACGCGGTTCATGGGCTGAAACATCAAAAGAAGGCACGCAACCAATGTTTCACGCGTTTTTCTTAAAGGTATATGACGCAATTCGTCGAATTGATCATAAAACTTCCACTTAAATTCGTTTCGATCGACTATTGAGACTGTTTTTAAGGTATAAAATGTCTACGCAACGCAGGTGCGTAGCTATTCTGGTGGGCTGCGTATGAATAGCGTTGGAACCGGAACGTAGCTACGTGGAAGTCTACTCCAACTCTACGCAACGCTACGGCAGGCGCATTTTGAACATCTCTGGCAAGTGCCAACTTGGGTTACCGATCGCTCAGAATAAAGTTATTGTCTGTCCGTGTTATGTTATCATCATGGCATTATTGAACATATCGGACAGGACTTTTTGCAGGCCTTTTTGCAGGCCTTTTTGCAGGCCTTTTTTTGTAGGCTTTTTTTCTTTTTACCTCGAAGTACTCTTACCAGTGTTGCTGATAACGAATTCAATAACCCATATTTAATGCTCGTGCCACTCTACCTCGTGCATGAAACATATCGAGAGTATGTGATTTACCCCTCGACACTGAACTACGGGCAGCCATTTGCACACGTTGAAAGCCCGCAGGTGAACACTTTCAGACATCAGGTCTGTGGTTGCGGACTCCGGGTAAAGTGAGGTTCCTGAACATAGCGAAGTTCGTGAACTGGCGAATTTTTCCAAACTGGCATGGGTTGCTTTCAGCATATGCCGGCCGCGCCAAATTCAGGCGCAAAACTCTGTCGCCCGAGGAGGCAAAAAACAACAACGGCCGAAGACCGAGACTGTGTACTAATCCGTGAGATTTACCAGGACGAGCCAAATCTCGGTGCCCTGCTTTCCGATTGCTGTATATTTGAGCCCAACACTACGCCCAATTTTTTTTGAATTCGAAGGCAAAGGTGGATTTTAGCTTTCGCGCATTCGGGTGGTTTGCCAGACTTGGTTTTGGGCGGCGTGAAAATCGCGCGGCCTCACACTTCTGCCTCTGCTCCCGATGCCTTGCGGCCCCAGTACAGTATGCGGCACACGAGAGTCTGCGGCAAACTCAAAAGTGCTAGCTCTGCTCAGTGAGCCATTTTTCTTGGTTTCCAACGGGCAACGAGCCACCAGATCTTCACTCATAAGCAAAACGTGTCTTGATCCGTATTTTTGAGGAACTTTGTGGAGGGCGCTCTTGCGAGATCAGTCGAGGCTAATCCCCAGAACATGAATCATTGCTTGCTTTCCTGGGGACCGCCATTCTTCAACTATCTTGCCCAGTATTATTCTACTTCCTACAAAGGTGAAATGAAAATCCACGCCCGTTGCCTCGAGACGCATCAGGGCCAAAAGTCGCCCCAGGAGTCGCCCTAGCTGTAGTAGAGTCCTCGCCGGCGGCCCGCGGATTCGTAAACGCCCGGGTTTGACCTTTACGCAATCCCACAGGCGCGGGTCTATTTTTGTGCCTGGCAATCCTCGTGAGCCTGCGTGGACAAGACGCACCTCCATGTTGCGGCCTGTCGTTCTCACCTGCCTGTCTCACGCTCACTCGCTCTCACTCCCAGTCTCTCTCTCTCTCTCTTCTTTTCTCATATTTTGTCTTGCTTCCTGCTAGGACATTTTTCCTTCGAACCTGGACACATTTCTTTTCAGCTCCCCAGTGGAAACGCCGCGCCCTTATCGCATCACAACGTTTGCTCAAGTTGGAGTTACCGTCTTTCGGGCATTGCCTACCGAAGCCATTCCTTAGTCTTTTACGCCGGAGCCCCATCTTTCTCTGAGACGCCATAATCCCTGGCCACTTGGACTCGCTCATTAAAACATTCGGAGTCTACTTACACACATAGTCGTTCCATTCCGCATTATTCTTCACTCTGCCGTTGCGTTTTAAATATCTCTCATACACCATTGCGACATCAGCAACATGTCCAAGGAGACAGACTTCAACGAGGTAGGCGCTCGTTTGGAAAAATTGGGCCTCTCGCCTCGCCCAAGCACGTTCGACGGCTCGCACTCTCCTCCAATATCTACATCTCATGGCCAACTCAGCAGTGATATTCAGGCAAGAATCATGGCATTTCAGCAAAAACGCCAGAATAACCCTGTATTGACCGATACACACACATCAAAGCCGTTACCGCCACTCCCAAGCTCGAAAGCTCGTCCCGCATCACAAGGCGATATCATGAGCACACTGCTCTTGGCATCGCCGCCTATGGAAACGTCCAACTCGACGCCTTCAACCCTGCTATCTCTGAGAAAAGCCAGCCAAGCCAGTGATTTATCAAAACGATCTTCTTTGTCTCAAAGAAGAGGCATGAAGCTCAATGTCCCAAATTTGAACGGCAATCCCGCTGTTCCAGAGTCCGTAAAGACTACTGGCGAGCTAGCACGCCGTCTTTCGGAAAGGAAAAAACGGCCAGACTTCAAGCTCAATCTTAACGACACTAATCCGGCGCCCACTGCCGAGTCTGATAAGAACTCCAAAGATGGCAACAGCAACAGTGAAAGTGGAGACGCTCCTGCCAAATTACAGGGTCTCTTTGCTAATTATTCCAAATACGTTGATATCAAGTCTGGTTCGTTGAATTTCACTGGGAAAGCCTCGCTCAACTCCAAAGGTGTTAATTTCTCATCCGGTACATCATTCCATATTTCTCTCGACGAATTCCAGTTTATCGAGGAGTTGGGCAGAGGAAACTATGGAACAGTGTCGAAAGTCTTGCACAAACCCACGGGGGTGCTCATGGCCATGAAGGAGGTCCGTCTAGAGCTCGAGGAAAACAAGTTTGCTCAGATCTTGATGGAATTGGAGGTGTTGCACAAATGTGACTCGCCCTATATCGTTGATTTCTATGGTGCGTTTTTCGTGGAAGGCGCCGTTTACATGTGCATGGAGTTTATGGACGGTGGCTCTCTAGATAAAGTCTATGGCGAGGGCATACACGACGAGGCATGCCTCGCGTACATTGCAGATAGCGTGATACGCGGGCTAAAAGTGCTCAAGGACACCCACAATATTATCCACAGAGACGTGAAACCCACAAATATCTTGGTCAATAGTCTCGGGAAGGTGAAATTGTGCGACTTTGGCGTTTCCGGCAACTTGGTGGCGTCTTTGGCCAAAACCAACATTGGATGTCAATCTTATATGGCACCAGAAAGAATCAAAACGCTTAATCCGGACGACACGACTTACTCAGTGCAATCGGATATCTGGTCTTTGGGGTTAACTATCTTGGAAGTTGCGGCAGGTAGATATCCTTACCCACCTGAAACATTCGACAATATATTTCTGCAGTTGAGTGCAATTGTGGATGGTGAACCGCCTAAATTGGACGAGAAGTTGTACTCCAAAGAAGCACAGTTTTTTGTGAAGTCTTGTCTCAACAAGAACCCCGACGCTCGTCCCCCATACGACGTTTTGCTTGAGTCACCATGGCTCAAAAGACAGAGTGGGGTAATTCCGGAACTCATGAGCGAGATCGTGAAGAAGAGCATTTCAGAGGAGAAGCCCGCGGCCAATTCTAAAATTGCGAAGGCTCCTGTTGTCAAGCCCAAGGACCCACTGGTTGGTTCTCTTGGCAGAGAAAATGTACAGAGTCTTCTCAAAAATAAAGTCAATGCTCCCGCCTTGCATAGAGGTGGTTTGACAAGTCAACGGATACCCCGTTAAGAGACATCAAAGACTACAGCACTAAGTCGTACTCTTTGCTTCTGTGAGTCGTAACACAAGGTCTCATTGTAAATGCTTTCGCAAACAATGAGTGAATTGTCACGTTATTTTGCGCTGTGTCCGCTCAATTTTGCATAGATACATTTTATTCCATTCGGACACCCAATATAGCTCTCACATAGGCCCTTTCTAAAGCTTGATGTTCTGGTGATCTTTCTTTCAGAGGCAAAAGGCGAGTAATTTTTGTTTAAGCGATCTCACTCATTCAACGGCTTCATTTTTGAAGCTGAGCGAAAGTCTGACAGTGTTGCAACGGCAAGACCGAGACGCACTTCGAAAGGCGCAGTCCTTGCGGCGCATGACTCAATAAAGATTTTACAGCTCCAAGTAATATTCTACGTGTTTGTCGGTCAGTCTCGTATTTGAGACTTTTTTGAAACTAGCACAAAAGTCAGGTTCTTTATTCAAAAGCATCCAAATAGAATTTTAGTGGTTCGTCTACTCGTATTCCACTTCACTCGATCTCCAATGAAGCGACCGCAAGCCGGCGAGCGCGGCCCCAATGAAACAAATGCAGTACAGTAATCGTGAGGCACAACTTGTAAAGTGCCTCGACCCGATTAGTGAATTGGAGATAGAAGCATTCACGCATACACGACCAGATTGATATTAAAGCCCTACTCAAAGCAACAATTGACATGTTACAAATCGAGCAAAGTAATCTTTTGATTGAAAAAACGTTGACGGAGCGGGTCTTTGTTGACCCCGAGGCTCAGCCGAAATCCTTGGATAGAATTATCTCCGACTTCGACTTCACAAACTATCACATATCGACGTTTCCAGATGACAAACAGCTTTTGTTGATATCTGTCTATTTGCAATGCTGGGACGACTTGGTGAAATACGGTGTGTCTGACTACTTGAAGAAGAAGTACGCCGGCTTCTCTCAATATTTGACAGTGTTGCCTACTACAGATGTGGAAACCGGGTATAACTACTCATTTGAGTTGAATCTCTCTCTCTTGGACGAAGCAACCGAAGATCTCAAGAAAAGCTTGGTTCTGGAATTGGCTTTGTTGAAAAGACACGCCATTGCCTCGGCTTTTGAGAAGGCGTTCCTCCGTTATGATGAACTAGCAGCACAGTATGCAACCTCAAATACGTACGCCGAGGAGATTCAGGCAGAATTGTTCAATGAGCCAACGCTTGTAATCAAGTATCGCGGCGAAGAAGAGAGCATCTTTATAAAGCCTTCTTTCGACAGAGTCACGGTGATCTTCTCCACCACTTTTAAGGACGACACCGACAAGATCTTTGGCAAGGTGTTCTTGCAAGAGTTTGTCGACGCGAGAAAAAGATCAGTGCAGACAGCACCCCAAGTGTTATTCAACGACAAAGAGCCTCCTTTGGACATTCAAAACGTGAAGACGAGGCGTCTCGATTCAGATAACAAAGGGTATGTGACATTTGTATTGTTTCCCAGACATCTTGTCCGTGGAGAACGTAGAGAGAACTGTATTTCACACATTCAGTTTTTCAGAAATTACTTCCATTATCACATCAAGTGTGCCAAGGCATACATGCATTCAAGAATGCGGTTCAGGGTTAGAGAGTTTCTAAAGGTCTTGAACAGGGCCAAGCCGGAGAATATTGACGACGAGGGTAAAGTGTTGGAAAACAGAAAGACCGCGAGCGGCAGAAAATTCGATTCAGTACGTGCTTGAGCCTGGATTTATGAAATGGGGTCTGGCTGGAAAATATACCTTGTATATTTCAGATAAGCTAAACGTTCTCTTTGTTTGTAGCACTTTCTGCCAAAATTCTATTGTTTGATATATATACAAGGACTTTGCAATGCCAAGTTTCGACTAGGCCTTAGGTTTTTTCACACCGTACTTCGATCTTGATGTCGACCGATTGGCCACACCGGCCAAATCAAAGGCGCCTCTCACCAACCGGTATTTGACACCAGGTAGATCTTGCACTCTTCCACCTCTCACCAAAACGACGTGATGCTCTTGCAAGTTGTGACCCTCTCCAGGAATCAAGCACGACACCACATTTCCGTTGGTAAGCCTGACTCTGCAACACTTTCTCTGAGCCGAGTTTGGTTTCTTCGGCTTCACAATCATCACTCTGATCACCACACCTTTCTTGAATGGATTATTTTGTAAATGTGGCGCTTTTGAAACGTATGGTTTGACTGGCTTGCAGTGCCTGCCGCTCTTGATCTGGTTCAACGTGGCGTATCCACTCTGCTGATTGATGATGCTAGAGGCGATAGGTAAACGCGTAAAGCATAATGGCTTCGAGAGACTAGCTAATGGTTTAGGAATTGCGGGGAGCAGTCGCGACTGGAAAGCATTCCTTATGCCTAGTAAGCTTCTGAACATTCTTTTTTTTGTGGTTGAAAGCGAAGTTATGTGAACCTTCTAGCGAGAAAAAAAAAAGGCTCAGGCCTGCAGAGGACCGCTCGAGTGGTAACTGAGTCTTCCTTTGAGTAGTCCAAAAAATAAAGCGATCACGCTTTCACAAATCAAGAAACGAAAATTATAAACAATGTGTCCTTTTCAAAACATTCAGAAACAAACTCAAAATTGAAAACGGCGTATTTACTCAGATTTGATTTTTTATCTTTTCATCTAATTTCATGATTTCGATTTGAGGTTGGTCGTGTGCGCCTCAACTCAATCTACCACTGAGAGTCTCTCAAATGCTCTCAGATCCCTTCGGCACCGTAAGCTACCTACTCACAACCAAAGAAACGATGTTTAGAGCCATTATTTCGAAGTCTTTCAGACCAGTAGCTCTCACCAGAATTCCTGCTATTAGCAGACCGCAGATTCTTCGTACCTACGCGGGATTTCCCGCTTTGACCAGAGACCTTGCGAGAGAACGTATATTTGAGTTGTTAGAAGGGTTCAGCAAGACGGAAGGTAAAGAAATAACGGAGGCTTCTTCTTTCAACCAAGACTTGGGCTTGGACTCCCTAGACGTGGTCGAGGTCGTCATGGAAGTCGAACATGAGTTCAACATTCAGATCCCAGACCACGAAGCAGACACATTGAAGTCTGTGGGACAGACTATTGACTACATCTTGTCTCAACCAGACTCCTGTTGAGTCATTCATAAATGTCAAAAATCTCTAGTGAAGACATAATTTAGAATCGCTACATACATATATATTCTACATCAAATACAATCTCATGCATGCGAATCTAAAACGTTTGGGAGAGTTGTAGCTTGAGGGATGACAATATTTTCGTCTGCATTGCTCGGAGTGAGTTACGCAGACAATCTATCCATCCACAAAAAAAAATGAAAATGTTTCTTTGAAAGTCGGAGAGGAACAAAATTAGCGATCGTAACCAAGCTCAATAGGTTGTACACGTGACCAGGGGATCAGCCAATTGGTGCGCGACAAAAGAACATAAGTGACATAGCGTTCAGTCATCAATCGACATCTCAGCTCAATACAATGGTTGCCGTATGTATCTCGAAGATAAGAGATTTTCTTGTCTCGACAAATGATGAAACTGGAACAGTCGTCTTTTGGATTAAAGGAACATATTCCAACCTCTTAAACAAATACTAACAAGGCCGTAGTACATCAGAGGACCAGCCTACAAGGTTGCCAAATCTAACATCAACTTGACCGCTGCCAAGGCTTACGGCCTTAACTTAGCTTTCTGGGGCTTTGGGGGCCTTGCTGCTGTTGCTACTTTCACCGACGGCGTTCCATTGTTCAAGAACACTTTCTATACCAAGATCCCATACTTTGGATCCCACTGGGAGTACAACCCAGACCCAGAGGACGTCCCAGTCTGATTGATCACATTAATAAAATATAGAAATAACGTTATCAACTACCTGCCCTAAATTTAAGGAATGTAGCTCAAGGTTGTGCCCATGGCATCCCGTGCGATGTAGTCTATCAGAATCAAATGCTCAATTTCTGCTTTGATGTCCTGAACTTGTGGTCTGCCACGAAACGCCAATGCCTCAATCGCTTTACCCATAAGCTCCGTGTAAAGCATGCTTTTGTGAGCCTTCATGAGTCGTACGAGAGCTGATCTGATTTCCGTAGTTCGACTCTCGTGAACAAGCTTCTTTGCTCCCTCCACTACAGGTATATCCTTCTCTCTACCCATGGGAAGCTTTATTTTGCTTGATTTATCCCTGAAATTCGTATTGAAAGAGATTTCACTTCCGCTCACATTCAAAATCGGATACTTTTCTGTACTTAATGAAGTAATCACCCTGATGAGAAGCTTTTCGCTCATTTTTGTGGCAGTGTGTATTGTTTTAATGGTCATCGAGTCAAACTCCTCGAATAACATTAAAATGATAGCCTGTAGCAAATTAACTTGGAGATCCTTCGGACCCGAAGCAAAACTCGCAGTGAGTGTGATCTGATGTAACGTGTAATTTTTCCAGTCAAGCTTTTTATGCTTTCTATTTGAAATTTCGTACACCTTCTCGAATTCTTCGAGAACCAGCATAATGGCTTGAGGAAGACAGATATCTTGACTGAAACTCGGGATATCCGGCCATACTTTCTTCTCGAGCAAGAGAGCACTGAAGTCTGTGTTCGGAGCGGAAGATAATGAAAGATGACTGAACTGTTCTTTTGAGTCGAAGTAGTCTCTGAGCATAGCTCTTAATTTGAAGTTATCGTCATTTTCGCCTACCACCGACACTACTGCATCCACGAGACGCTTTTCAAAGACAAAGTGGAAGCTTTTAGCCATGAGAATTCTTTTGGAAAGATCCTTCTCGTAGATCGACATAAACGCCAGTTTATCGGGTAAAAGTTTGAATATGGTGAGGACATTTTCTTCCAATTCAGAGAATGTCTCGTCCAGCTTGACAGCCTGTTTCATGGCACCATCACAGAACTTGGAGAGATGAAAGACTATCATTGCCGCCATGTCTTTTTCTCCAAAGACTTTGGTCAGTGCTGACCTAACCTCGAACTCAAAAGCCTCAATGGCAAAACCTTTTTCACATATATATGATAGGTCAGACAAAAGCTCTAAAATCTTAGAAATAAGATTCGACGTGTGGGCAACACTCCTGAGTCTTTCTTGCACGTACTTTCCCCAGATTGCCAAAAAGATCTTTGTTGAGTCCACTCCGTAATCGTCCATGGAAGCTTCGCAAAAGCATCGAAGTGCCCGCAAATACTTAAGATTCTGACGCTGTGTTAAGATTGGCAAGGAAGGTTTCAAGTACAAGTTGAGATCCGAAAGCAAGTACATCCACCGAACTTTCGCGTTGAGCTCCTTGACAAAATCAAGTTTCTTTGAAGCTTCTCGGAGCAAGATTCCGTCCTGATTCATATGTTCGAGGAGGTTATAAACGTATGACTCCCTGTCTTTCAACCAAGTCTTCAGAAGCTTCGAGTATCCCCGCATGATAATTGTATTTAGACAACAATTAGCACTAAGCCTTTTCTTTGTATCCAAATTTTCTAAGGCTGATATCATTGTGCTGATGAGCTGTCGTAAGTTTTGATCTGATCGATCCTTCCCGTATTTGCAGAATAGATTGCTTACCAACACAGATAGCGGGTCGTGAGATATACCATCGCCATAGACAGGTGAATTTTCGATGAGAATATCCACAAACGATTCAATTCCAAATTGTCGGATGCAAGTGTGCTTGGGATGATGTAGTAGATATGATCTATCCAAATAAAGGAAAAGCTGCAGTAGTAGCTTCAAAGTCGCTTCCCAACCGCGATATATATCTAGAAAAACTTTTGCGCTATTTTCTTCTGTTCTGTCAGAGGAGGCCTCGAGACACACGATGACACGCGGAACAATACTGTCTCGGAGCGTCTTGTGGATTTCACTGAAAATAAACTCGGTAAGCAATGCTTGTTCCGAATGTTTGCTTATACATAGCCTCTCGACATCACTGTAGATAAGCGCATACAGACTGGAAATTTTCCCTGAGGCAAGGATCGTGGCGACCTGTTTGCGCAAGTCAGACTTCAAAAGCGCAATTTGATGCTTAGATTCTTCACTGTAATGTTTGGCTCGTTTAGCGTGGTGTGGTTTTGCAGATATCTTCGGTGAGCCGGAGCCCAAGTGGGAGCTTGTAATTGAACCAGCCGATGAATTCCCGCCTAGGTCAGGAAAGAACAGTGACTCCATAACTCAACTATACATAAAGGGTAAAGGATGTGGGATGTAATTAGAGAGTAGCTTAAATTTGTATACGCTATGTACTGTATGAGGGGCCGTGATCTTGCCCCGAGGCTGGTGCTGATGATCCGCGCGGTCAAGAGCATTAAGTTTTGATTTAAAAACAACTGACTCATTTAGTAACGTCTGGCGTATTTGTGAACTAATTTGAAATGGGTGAACAGACATCTTCGAGCACGGAACATACGGCAAACCTCATCGACCATAAGGCCTTGGTCTCGAAGTACAAGAAGAATGGCTCGTTTGACAGTAAAAGAAAGATTCTCTTGCAGAATTTCAGGGAGTCTCAGACGCATTCCAATCTACTACTAAAACTCAAAGTGATGGTAGAATCAAAGATAAGAAATGACCCTTCGATTTTATTGAAAAACAAGGGTAGAACCGCCGCCTTGATCCAAGGTGAGGTCATCAACAGCAACAATTCTGGTAACAGTATCCTAAATATAGTTGACAAAGATATTCAGGAAAAAATCATCGATTCGCCAAACTTTCATTCAGAACTCAAAAACGAACTAAAGGATATAAGAAGGAAACTACTAGGAATTTCGGATGAGGAGTACGCCCAGCAGTTGGAGAACGAGCGCGTGCAAAAGGCAGAGGATGATGCTCGTAAACAACGCGAGCAAGCCGAACGCGATTTAGCATATAAAAACAACTTCAAGGTCAAGCAACTAGCGTTTCCGCAAAAGATTGCGAAGCCTCCACGATTCAATTTCCTGCTAATGAACTATCGGGAAGAAAGAGAAACAGATTCCTACAGAGGTTCAAATGGCCGTGGAGGCCAATTGAGATATTAGCATGGCCCCAAAGTGATTGTGAGCTGAAAGAAGCTATATCTTTAAGATTGTATTTGGTTTACGAGATTTTAGAACGTTGCACATGATTTGATTTTGGTCGTGGCTGTGAAGCTTATATGCATGTTGACATAAATTAGTCAGTCTCGAAAATTTCGTTTGCAATGAGCATGAGTTCCTCCACCACCTTACTCTTGTAACTCAAATCTTGAGGAGACATTGATTGGTCGCACAAGATAGCTGGACCCCAAATGATCGACAACGACTTGGCACTCATACGGTTAGTGCTTTCATTCGCAGCAACTTTGTTGAGGTGAAACACCAATGTACGAAGAGTAAAGTAAGCTCCGTCAGGTAAATTGTACACCAAGTGGTGTAACTTTTTGGCAATATTGAGCTCGTCATTTGACTTCACTGTATCAATGAAGGACTGATAATATTCAGCTGTCAAGAGCGGTTCTGGAAGACACGTGAAATAGAGCTTCAAAAGCGATGCAGTGCAGTAAATGTCTGCATCCATAATATTTTCCGGGTCTATATTATTTCCAATCAACAAGTAGTTTGCGAAATTGGAATCAATCGACTCTTTGAGACTTTGAACAGTTGTTTTGTTGCCACTTGTCCTGTAGACACCTTCGATGTTCAAACCATAATTCTCGATCACATCAATACACCTCTTGACAACCAACGGAACGTTATCGATGCCCGCAAACTGTATCACTTCTTCGATTGAGACACTGAATGTTGGTTGTGCGTAAGAAGTCGACAGAGTTAATGACCGCGGACCTTTTAACTCTTCTGAGGCTGGATCTAGAGAGCTGTAGGAGAATGATGGGTTGCCATTCAGATCACCGAACGATGGTTTGGACGTTCCAGAGCTGAGATCCTGACTTGACTTGTGAATTTCATTTACCGAACTCTTAGCTTCCAGTCCAGTCGCAGTATTCGTGCTTGTATTCTTGCTGGCATTGTTGTTGAAAAAGGGTTTAGCTGGCTGCGAGTGCTTGGAAAATGATGGATGTGCAACGTAGTCAACGGGTTGCAAAGCCCGGTTCGTGGCAGACTTCAGATTAGCCAATAAGTAATTGTAAAGATCTAGCTCGTTGTCTATGTCCGAGGCGAGAGCCTTCATAGACAGTTTCTCGTTTTGCAAAGGAGCTATTAAGACACCCGAGTTCATGACGAGGGTTTCGCTCCATGTTGCAAATTTCTGAAGCTGAACGTTCATGGCGATGTCCAACTCCAAAATCAAGTTTTTGAGCTTTTTGGAATGCATGGGTCTGTGGATCATGAGAATTTCATCTTTAATTTTACGACTATGCGACACTTTCAGCTTGTAGTCCAGATCAGCAGAATCAACTTTTCTTTGCAATTCATCCTCTTGTTGTTCGGCGGTTTTGTTCTTCAAAAAAGACTTTTTGTTGGGGTCTGATGTTTTCACCTTCTCCAAGTCGTCACAGAGGTGATAGTATTTTTGCTTCGCCTTTTCGGCCAAAAGAATGGCATCTGAACATTCTTTTTCTTTGCGTTTGCATTCTTCCTTGATAAGCTTTCTTGACTTCGACACCGTATTCATCAACGACACAAGTTCGTCATGCATTACATTAAGCGCTGTCACGTACGAGTTGCCGACGTTGTATAGCTTCTCATCAAACTCGACAATCGAATCGAATTTTTTGGCAAAGTTATCGCTCTTCAACAGCCTGGAAGCCTTCATATTCAAGCGCAAGTTTGATGAATATTTTTTGAGCAGACCGTAGTGTTCATCTTCGATCATCGCCTTTCTCTTGACGTATTTAGAGATCTCGTCCCCGGTGTTGAGCGATTGCTTGAGTCTAGTCAACAAGACTTCAAGGGCGCCGTCACTGTTCATGAACGCTTGGATTGTCTCCAGCTCTAAAAGCTTTGAGCTTTCTGCGGCAGCGGGAACGCTTTCATTTGAAGCCATATTTTTAGGATGCTAAAGTGTGACAAAAAGTTAGCAGAATGTGGAAGAATGTTTTCGTCTTTGTTTCCTGTAGCCTTGCACATCCGAGATCGCCCGTGACTGGGCTGCGACCCCTCTTCGGTTACACATGGCCGCGCGTCACACAAAAACAGTGTTTACATTTAAAGCGAGCACTTTGATAGTGTCATGTGAAGCAACGTATTCACGAGTCGACTTATATCAGCTGAATAGATTTATACTTATTTTGTGAACCGAATAGGCGGATTCGCTGCGACATTCAATTAAGACGTGCGGTCACGATGGCCTGTCTGAACACGCCAGTCTATCTGGTTCAATGAATACTGCCATTCTAGTACAGTGCAAGTGCTGATATCGCTTCGACAAGAAATAGTCGTTTGATCAACCAAACCCATCTTAAATCCTTTCTAAATTCTGACATTTCTCTAACTATAACTTATTTGCTTATCTAAATTAGATGCTGGTGCACCCATGAGCTGATACATGCATGGGATACATATACAAATGGGCGAGTCATTTCGGTGGCTGGTGTCAGCCTCAACCAAAGATTTGGCTCTGTGACTTCTCATGGTTCTCGCCAAAGGCAGCGACGCCTCTTTCGACGTTGGCAACAGAAAACTCTAAATCCTCGCTTGTGATCATATCCCAAAACTTGTAAATCATCATGATAGCAAAGGTGTTACACAACGATCCGAAAAAGATACCGTCCACATAGTGAGTGAGTTTCGAGCAAATGACCTTGTTGAACACGTAAACCAAAAGTTGCCCGACGATGAAGAAGAATGAAAACAAGACAATTGCTCCCAAGTACCAGAGCGAGTCGAGCGCAAAGAACACCAAAATGAGCTGCGAAACGACATACACAACGAGAATCACCGCATTCAAAATATAAGTCACAACAAACACACCGGTCGTGTCCGTGTTTGACAAGGACCCCCAGGACTTGAACGTGGCCAAGGAGAGAATGAAGTTGACGACAAACCACATAGCGCAGATGACATGCAAAGCGAAAATCGAAGTCCGAGATCCATCTTCCCAAAATTGAAAACACAACAAGCCATTGAATAACAAGCAGACACATACAGCAGAGACAATACCTAGCTGTAGAGCAACAAAATATGGGTAACTGTTGGAGCCTGGAGGCGACACCCCGCAGTCTACCACCAACGAGGATATGGTTAAAGCCATGTAAAGATAGAAGAAACTCAACATCTCTGATCTGCCGATAGCGGTATATTTAGAACGCACGTTAAAAATGATGATGAGCAAAATGATGAGGGTTCCAATATGAATGAAGGCGTTTCCTATTTGAAAAATCATCGTATTGGCCAACTCAACCGGCCGAGAATAGCATTCTGCCACAACTCCAGTACTGAAGAAGGCAGAGTTTTTATCGCTGAGAGGGGCCACAACAGAACATAGAGGGAGCCCTGTTTTTTCACAAATGGAGATGAAGCTTCCAAACCCCATGATGCTGGATTTATTGTGTGTAGGTAGAGAAGAGCGAGTGTGAAGGATATATAGATTATTGGTATGGGAAAAGAATGTCGGTTGATGCTCCAGAAGTCAGGATCAAAGTGATTTCCTTTTTTTTTTTCCTCTGTTCAAACCCACAATCCCATGCGATTTCGCATAGCCAAATCAGATGCATGATTCGAGAACATTTCTTCATATAACACCACGCGGCAGCGCGTATTTCTATTTATAAGGCTACGAGAGCCTGCGACTGAACGCCTGGCTGCGAACTTCATATATTACAGACATCTTCAGTACGCATGGTGATCAATTGCTCCACCACTAAAGTAAATAAGCAAATACTTGGATCAAAATAGATGTAAAAGATTCTAGTCGGGGTCATAACATTGCGGCTCAGCCACAAAAATAAATAAATAAAAGTAATGGACAAAAAGTTGAAGAAATTCATCTCACATGACGAATGGTTCGTTGTTTTGACTCAAGCATCTCAAAATCCAGCACGAGGAGCTTGGTGATATGGTGGAGGCGGCATTTCGAAAGGTGAGTCCACAAGTCGTCTTGTGAAACCCTCATCCTGCTTCGAACGCAATTTTTCTTCTGCTTGGGCGAGGCTCGCATTGAGTTTCTCGTGCATACGCTCGATGTCAACATGATTGATCGACTTTCTGACTCCGTGAGACTGCTCATTGAAAATTGCTCTTGTCAGAGGTTCATTTCTGAGCGGCGAGCCACAAATGGTACTTCCAGGTGCAATACCGAGGAACAGGTTCCCCAAGCCGACCCCACCTACAAAAGATGAGCTGGCATTGAGAGGAGAGCCACGCGCATGGAGATTTGCATGGGCAAGAAGATCGCCTTTGAGCTCAAGTGATGGATGGAGGAGGGGTCTTTTCAGAGCGACTTTGACGGGTGTCGGGTGATGGATCACGTTATCTTGGTCATCGTGTACAGTGGAGGTGTCCGAGGGCGTCTCACTTGTAGTTGAACTGTGAGGAGATGCCGTTTGTTTACAGGACTGTTCATCCCTTGTTGTTTTGGATAACTCCACACTTCCGGTTGGCTCAGAAACACCCTTCGAAGCACTGCTCGTGGGTGTTTTGGAGCCCGTAGACAATTTGATGGTTCTTCTTTTCGCTCTCTTAACATCACCACTCCTCGACTTGAAAGATTTGGTTTGAATTGTAGAGATTTCTTTCAAAATATTCTCGACTTGTCCAAAATTGTTGCTCGCAATAAGCTCAACTGGTATGCTATTATTCTGCAGGTGGGCTCCAGAGACAGGAGGCAAGCTGAGGTTAGAGTGTAAGGAACTTGTCAAGGTGGGATAGTAGTCCTTGTTGAATCTTTCTAAATAGTTTCTTTGGACAGTTTTTTTCAATTTTGGAATACCCAACTCGAGAGTCTCCCGAGAGCTGTAAAGTTGTGCGATTTTTTTGAGATTACTTGGTGCTAATTCTCCAAGCTCTACCGAATCAGTGAGGCTTGCTGGGGCTTGATCTTTCAAATGATCCTTGATGTTGTTCATGAAGTCGTTGTTCTGGAATGAAGAAGTGTACTTCAATGTATACTTGTGAATCAAGGTGGGAAGTGTCTCCCTGAACAAGTCTCTGATTTGCGTCTCGATTTGAGTTTGAAGAAAGTTCGAAAGAACCTGAACAGTGTCAAAAGTTGAGCTGACCTTGATGGAATCCAAAGGGTCGTTACGAAAGACGAGGGTCAAGCCTTTAGTCTGCGAGAATACAATGATCCCGATGCCCGAGATCTTAATGTCGCTCAACTTCAAGTCCAACGGGATGTTGAACGGTTCCGTGGACAAAAGAAACTCAGGTGTGATGAAGGAAGAGTCACCTACTACCTCTCGTTCCCGAGAATTGTCACTGTGTATTTTCAAGGGGTTGGCTTGCACCTGAGTGTGGAGAGTTAAATGGAAGTCCCCATCATAGTTGATTTTAAATATGCCCCTAAACTTATCGCTGTCGAGCTCGCCGATTTCCAAAATTTCGAACTCAGGGGCAATTTTCCCAAAGTTTAAGTCTTTGATGGTGATATCTGATGCGAGGATGTTGGGCCGTTTTCCCGAGTTAAGAGCGCCAGTCAAAAGCTCAGAGGTCCAGTCTCTTAAAGAGTCAGTTTCTAGGGTGTTCCAGTTGACGTTGAAAGACATGGCGATCTAGCGATTATATGGTTACTTTCGGCGTCACGCCAGTTTGAAGTGCCTGTCGATGTATCGATAATGGAAGAGTTTGGCTTCAATTTGAAAAGACAAGCCAAAATTTAATTGTGTGTGGCGATTCGTTTGTGGAGGTTGCAACAATAGAGACCGTTTGCTGATAAATACTTTTGTACTTACCAAGAATGAGACAAAAGTTGGATGAGAGAGTGTTGTTCGTCAAACCGACCAAAATCTTCCGAAGATAGGTCACGGGGGTTTAGCCTTAAGATCGTGTGGCCACTATTGCCGAACAGAAAAATCTAAGGTGAGTGAGGCCAATACACCGGAAACAGAACCCCCGGGTCATCTGGCGCGCGAGTTGCCCAAACAGACATAATGAGATACTTGCGAAATTCACGTTCTTAGTTGCCACCACTTTGTAAAGCGCTGACGATTGTCGATGAGCTCTGATTTGAGGAAAAAGAAGATTTTTTGTGAGAGAATTGGTAAGGGATTGAAGCACCGCGTGCATTTTTTCTCGTACTTTTTGCTTTCGGAAAAGAACGGAGTTTGAGCGATTTTCTATTCTTTTGAAATTTATTAATCTCCGCGCAATAACGAGGGAGTCTACCAAATTGACGTCGTGTTATAGTGTAACATGATTTAGGGCCCGTGTTCTGAAAATTTGCTGCAAAAATAAATCTATGTGGGATTCAAGACTTTGAATCAGCTCATACACAGCTCTTTCGAGCTTGGGATCATTTGCCTGATATATCGACGTTTCTCGCTGGCTCTGTTACGACGGGGCGCTTGGTGTGTGTCTGGGAGTGTATTAAGGTTTTCTGTGTATAGTACATAGTTTTCGTCCGCCGACTACGGTCCGCGGTCCTTCAATACATATGTTTCTTTAAAAAAAAAAAAAAAATCTGTAGTATGACCCGGAATGATTCGAAGCGGGCCCTGACTTCGCACGGGGAGGGAGGCCCGAGAAAATCATGCTCTTGGCCGCCCAAATTTAAAGTTCGGTATGTAAGGAAAAACATCGTAAGTTAATTCATCTCAGAGTATGTGTAAGGTATGCCTAGTCAAATTTTCGCGAGAAACACCGTTGCTGGAAGCTTTTCATATTTCCCACTCGCCTCAATTTAATGCATGCAATCATTCTTGAAACGACTCACGTGACTCAATGATCCAGCCAGACGTTGAAATAAATTCAGTAATTTCAAAGCGCGATCTCTGGGGTTGTCAAAATAACCTACGACATTCTCAAATCAGCACAGCCATGTCAAAAGATAAATTTTATACTTTGGCGGCCGCGTACAGACCAGAAAAATCATACGAGTTTGCACTGCTACGAGGTAAAGTAGTCCTTATTGTGAACGTCGCCTCATTGTGCGGGTTCACGCCACAATATAACGAGCTACAGGCTCTTTACAAGAAATACCGAAAACAAGGCCTCGAGATTTTGGCTTTTCCCTGCAACCAATTCGGCAGCCAGGAACCATACGAGGACTCCGAAATTCAAAAGTACGTTCAGTTGCATTTCCACGTCTCGTTCCCCATTCTATCCAAGGTGTTTGTCAATGGAAGAAGAGAAGATCCAATCTTTCGACACTTGAAATCTGAGAAGGCAGGAGCATTGGGCTTCCGTGGGGTCCGCTGGAATTTCGAGAAATTTTTAGTAGACAGAAGCGGCGAAGTCGTGGCAAGATTTGATACCATCACCCCTCCAAAAACGCTTGAGCCTATAATCAAAGAGCTTCTCAAAACGTAGCTCGATTTAACCTTGTATATTGTATTATGAAAGTTGATGGACTCAAACAAGATGGTAGGCTTGTTGGCACGTCATTATCTATCTAGCTCTACTCTTCTTCTTGGGTGTGCTTTTAGCAGTGCTTGACTCCAATTTTCTTTTGGCAGCTGCTCCCTTCTTTGCAGATGCAGTGACTTCGGGGTTGATTTCTTTGGTGATGCATGAGAGCAAGGTAGTACACCTTCTCGATAGCTCCGCGGTCGTTCTCGATTGGAGGAAAAAATCAAACCGGAGGAGGGGGCTTGATCTTATCGCATCCCGAATTCTTTCGAACAAGTCTGCACGTTCCAAACCAAACCTGTACATTTGCACAATCAAAAATCGATCTTCCTCAT
>JAJLZY010000063.1:0-58711 GCA_030564885.1 Metschnikowia kofuensis (nom. inval.)
AAAAAAAAAAAAAAAAAAAAAGCTAAAAAAAAAAAAAAAGTAGCCCAGAAAAAGAGTATGATGTTTTTTAAGGTATAAAATGTCACAATAAATTAGCCGAAAACGTCCTGATATATTGTTTTCAATTCTAAAAACATCACTTGGCTCTACTTTCTATGATAATATCTGATTTCAGATTTTAGCTCGAGAGATACGCCGTACTCTGTCCGTTATCTTGTGCCAGCAAGCTTCGCAAAGCATCACAGGTAATTGCGACTGTCCAAAAATGACGCAATGGGGCTCAGGATCGATCGACAATTTTATTATATCGACATTTCTAATCAAAATCTTAACCACTATCTTTTAGATTAGAGTGTCAACTATTCGGATGGTTTAACTGCTGTTTCATCATTTACAATGGCAGTCGCAAAAAACAAATACTCCACATTCATCAAATGAGGCTGAAAGAACGGCACTAGAATGCTTTGCCAATCTTTTCTTTGACAATTTTCAAATTTTTTTGAGGTCAAAGAAACTTCTCCAAGTTATACAATGTGCTTTCTGTGATCGCAACTTTCTGTTCAAACAGACGTTTCACGTCTATTGAAACACCTGGTAGAGCCCTGAAGCTTGTTCTCCAGCATAGCAAGCTCTCCCGAAACTGTACTAGTTTTAAACGAATTCCATCAATGTTGAGATCGAGAGCTCCATAAGAATTAAATAAAACCAAGGCTCGGATGTTGAGCTCAATAACCTTGTGTGCTAGAAAGCACTCAGCAAGTGCTGAGTCCTGTAAAACAAACAAACTATACATGCCTGCCTCCATGATGTTGATTACATCGTTTAAGAACCTATAACTTCTTTTCAATTCTTCCTGTGATGAAGACTTTTGAATATCTCGCGCTATTCCATTGACGAAATCTCGTATTGCGGGTAAGTCAGTTCTGAACTTAAAGTAGAAGAAGCTTTCAGCGCCAACGTAGCTTCGAAGAAGCTGCATGAGTCTCTGCATCAGGCAATCAGCCACTATGAAGTGGTCTTCATATCCACCCATTCCCCTTTTTGAAAGGGTCATGCTAATGTTGAAAGCTCCTCGAGAAGATAAGCCAATATGGGCTGATCCAACAGGGCCCGAGTCTGAATAAATAAGGGCTGTCATGGCTATTGCTGAATAGCAGACTAGACCGAAAACCATGATTCTCCAATTCATTTTCAAATTCCTGACGACTGCTTCGGAAAGAGTGAAAAAAATAATTCTGCCTGATAATTGTGATGCCGTTGTATCGTATGAGTTCAGATGTAGTTGTACGAGAAGTCTTTGATTGACGACTTGAGAATTGGTATACTCTGAAAATTTTCTCAGAGAATCTTGACGGCATTTTTCGAACTGAGGAATATTTTGAATTTGACTTTCATCAACAAAAATGGACAAACAATAGAAATTGGGTATTTTAATGCAGGATAATGAAAACCCACAATTCACTCTTTCGTAAAAAACAAAACTACCTGAATAGGGCAGAGTTTACTTTCTGTTTAGCATCATTCCAGGACTCAACCAGCATATATCAGAACAAGACGTATTGAACCATAGAACAGACATGAATGTATGTGATCGTACTGTTGCATTGGTCTTTTGGCTGAGCACAAAAAAAATATGGACTGAGGCCTCATAATTGCTCACCCATTCGAAGGACCACAAACGCGAAGAGTGTTTTTTCTCATTTTATTTCTTTTCATTTTTTTGGCAGCAGAATAGTGTAAAGTTCTAGATGAATAGAGCAAAACATTATTCGATGTCCTTCAAACTAAGAAATACTCAGCTGTATGAGAATTCAAGAATTAAAGTGTGTTGACTGATAGTTTACTAGGTAATTTTTAGGAGCAATTTATCCACTTCTTCAATTCACTCGAGACTGATTTCCAAGGCTACTCACTAATCCGGAGTCAATTGGCGTGCGCCAGAAAATAAGTTCATATTTAGAATAGATTGTATTGCGCTTCTTGAACTCTGTCATTGGGGTGAGTGCGAAAACATGGCGACTGCAAAATATGACATACGGAAGTTGCGCAATCGAGAGTGCGGGCGCAAAAATCAATTTGATAGACCTAAAAATTATTTTACAGAAACGAAGAAGTTGATGCTGGCGCTATGAATTTGTGAAAATTCTACTTAAAGTCTAAATTACTGCCTTCATGTTGAGTTTTCATGAGAGCTGCTCGAAACATTTTGTACTATCACCCAATTTTATTATCAATATATTCTCAAGTCGTCGTCGAAATCTTTGTGTGACTTCACGTCCTTTTTTCTTCAATTGGTCTTATGGCTTGTGCTTGTCTTGAGCTCTCTTCTTGTTGTGCATTACTTGTTTGTATGTGTTTGAATTTTCGCTCTAGCAAAATAGCTTAGTCCGATCGCGCCTGGCCAAGCGAGTTTCATTTCAGTAATTTCGCATTTTCTTATTGAATTCATGTCTGCCAGACTTGTCAATTTCGTCGCGATAAATTACGATTTTATCATGCCTTGATATGCGAGGTCATGTTTTGATATGATATGATGCAAGAGGTGATATGGTGCAAGAGGTGATGTGATGTCGTGTGTCACGTAATGTAATGCCATGCCATGCTACGTAATGTTTTGCCACGCAATGTGATGCTATGTGATGCTATGTGATGCCATGTGATGCCACGTGATGCCATGTGATGCCATGTGATGCCATGTCACCTCAATGTAATGTGGTGTAGTGTACAGCAATGTAATGCTACGTCATGCTAGAGGTAATCTTATGCTTCTCTAGATTTGACTGTCAAAAATATGTCTTGTGTTTAATCCCGTTGCATACTCGTCAAAAAGTAAACTGAGGATCTCTTTGACAATTCCTATTTGCCTCCCCAAGTGGCAGAGACCGGATGGTTTGTCGAAAAAAAGCTAGATTTGTCCATAATTTTGACTGGTCTACATTGTAAGATATATTTTGTATTTATCAGCATCTTCTAGACCCCTTGAAACAACCTCAGAACTAGACAAATGCCGAGCTCTATGTTAAATATAGGGGAAAGCTTCAAACCCAAGCTGAGATAAGCCCGAGACTTTTGAGAATTGCTATAGAAGTAAAAGTTGACATGAGAAAGCTAATTCAATTGATGAATCTGCAAAAAAGAATCCACGCCCCGAATAATTTCCTAATTTATATAATAGATCAAATCTGTGAAATGAGTCAAAACACACAGTTTTTAGAACCATAAGCAGCGCAAGTGGTTTAGTGGTAAAATTCGACTTTGCCATAGTCGAGCCCCCGGTTCGATTCCGGGCTTGCGCATTTATTTTGCAACTCTTTTTGATGTGATTACCTAAACGTCGTGCTCCTGCATCATTCAAGTGTAATCGCGGCAAAAAAATCTCAATAAAAGTTCATATTCGTTTCTTTGTTGCATTTTGGGGGTTGAGCATGATCACGTGACTGGACATCTCCCGCTTAAGATCAAATAGATTTAAAAGACGATCATCTTTAACTTCGATTATGGTTTTTTTGTTGAAGTCTTCTCTAATTTTTTTGTTGAAAACAAGGATCCTATAATTCAATAACGAACTACCTTAGTCGGTGCTTGAATCGGGAGTTTAGCCAAATGGCCAAAGCTCAACATACCTTTGAGGCATGCTTAAGAGATTCAAGAGCTCCGAAATACAATCAAGATTGGGTATCCAAATATCTTGTCAGGTTTCTTCAAATTAATTTCAGTATCACATTTCAAATAAGTGCACACTTGCTTTTTTTTTTTTTTTTTTTCTTCCTCTATTTAGACAAAGTCTTGAGCTTAGCATACACCGATCAAATTATCGCTCAATTAGGAGAGCCAAATCAGATCTGTCCAGATTTACAATATCTTTTTTCAGTTTTTTGGCTAGGATTGACCAGATGCATTCAGTTTAGGAAAAATTTCGTTGTATGTATTACGTAAAGCCATACTGCTAGTCTAAATATGCTATTGTACTATCCCCAGTTGGATTATTTTCATCCAAACATGCTCTTTTCTTCTGGCCTACCTCGAATAGCAAAGTCTCAAATTCTTCAATTTGCACCGCTTACAAAGCCATTTGGAGATTGACTAGCCTCGCTTTGCCGGAAAAACGTCTTTATAAGGGAGTTTTTTGGGAATTTCTCTGGTGTTGTCGTGGCCTATTGAAATGGGGAACCCGACCACCGTCAATGCTATCAGCAGGATTGAGGCTAAGATCACTTTCATCTGAGCTAAGATTGGAACAGACAGGAATTATTATGAGGCAAAATGAAAGTGTTGTTTTGAGAATCGTAAGCTATATATAGTGTCAACTAAAACTTGGCCGGCGATCAATTTCAGCTATGATTGCGACTTCCTACGAGGGTATTTTTAAGCGAGGCGTCAAAGAGGATACAGATCCACTTGCTAAATACAACATTATTCATTTTTTTGAGAAGAGTTGCTATTGATTCTGGGAAAGGTTCCTTTGGAGAAAAAAAGAAACCAGGATGGGTCATGAGTCTAAGCTAAGCTTGAATTGCCTGCTCTTGCAATATTTCGACGTTTCTCAACAAAGAATTGTATCGAGTCTGGAGGAGCAAAAGCAGGCCGGTCTATAGTTCCAGCACATGACGATTGATGGGTATTAAAGGGAATGAGGAAAAAGAAATTTCAAACTTGGGATGGATGAAAATTTAGCTCTCCCATACTCAGATACACTATAAACATTTATTGTCTGTGTGCTCAACAGAGGATGAGGTTTATTCTTCTTAGAAGGGATCCGTGTTCTAGCTGTTTTACCTCGTATAACAGTTGTGATATCTAAAAAAAATAACTAGCAGATCGATACTTCTGCTGATTTTAATTCCTGAATATTTTCTGCATAATTCTACTCCCTTTTTTTTTTGTTCTTTTCTGTGTTTTTGTAATTGATTCACATGGAAATTGGTCGGTACTCAAAGTCCTGTGGGAAACAATCGGTAAGGCAACTCTATTCCAGAAGCTCGGTGGAAAAAATCATGGGAGTAAAAGAAACCCCTTTATCTCTTCAAAACAGACTGATTAGACAATTCAGCAGTCAAAATTGAGCTAATACATATTCCAGACATAAGAAGGGAATATATTTGCTCTCTCGCCATTTTCTTTCTTGATCTATAGCCCTAAGGCCTATATTGGACATATTTTGTTTTCATCTTTTCGCAGCAAGGCGCACACTGTCACAATCATCAGTTAAGCTAGAGCTTCTTATGGCGCGCCGGAAAGCATTAAGATGTTTCTCCACCGACTCAAAGGCTCCAGTCTCCACTTTAAGCTTCCAGCAAAATCTGTAATAAGAAAAAAAAATAAACAATTGAACAGCATTTTTCAATAGTTAGTGATATAACGAAATTGAAAAACCCATAAAATCACCCACCAGACCAAGTGGAGCTGCTAATTCTTGAACCTTACTTACCTCTCAAAGTCATCTCAGTCATATCCTTATTAATGGCACTATTGTTTTAGGGCCGCGCGCAGACATTCTAGGGCCTGGGCAGTGGGGCTCGGGCCATCTCTGCCAGAGACAGGACCAATCCTATAAAGCCTTTTTTCAGCCTATTAGTTTTCAGCACAAGGCTTTTTTGATTATCATTTTTGGCAAGAAACCCGACTTTAATCGAGACTTAGCCAGGGGCGTCTACTTCCAAAGTCTCCTCATAGAATTTCCAGCCGATCCAGAATAAATCAGCTCTTTTCAAAACCCCTCATAGCCTCATTTATTCATAGATCATGGGTAAACTCATGACAGGCTCGTTGGGCCTTGGAGCAGTCGGAATTGCATCTTTTTTCTGGGGCAAACTGGCTCCACCCGCCCCTGTGGCCCCTGTAGACCCCAGCAAGGCCAGTATAGGTGGCCCCGTGGGCAACCGTGGCGGCTCGGAGATCGTGGTGCCTTCTCCGGTGCAACCAGATGCATTCTACAAGTATGGGTTCCCAGGACCCGTGCACGATCTCAGCAAACACGCCGAGTTTGTCACGTGCTACGACCGGGCCAAGCGGAACCCGTACTGGGTGCTTGAGCATATCACGAAGGACTCGATCAAGAGGACAGACGGCGTAGACAGGAAAAAGTCCGTGTTCCAAGAAGACGAGGCGGTGCCGTTGAAGTTCCGGGCTCGGCTCCGGGACTTTTTCAGGTCTGGCTACGACAGGGGCCACCAGGCGCCGGCGGCAAACGCTAAGTTCAGCCAGCAGGCCATGGACGAGACCTTTCTCTTGACCAACATGTCGCCTCAAGTCGGAGACGGCTTCAACAGAGACTACTGGGCGCACTTTGAGGATTTCACTCGTAGACTCACCCAAAAGTACGACGGCGTGCGGATCATGACGGGCCCGCTCTATTTGCCCAAGTTGTGTGACGACGGGAAGTACAGGGTCACGTACGAGGTCATTGGCCTGCCTCCGAACGTGGCGGTGCCCACACATTTCTACAAACTTGTTGTGGGTGAGCGGAATGGCGATGCCAACGTTGCTGTAGGTGCGTTTGTCTTACCGAATGCGCCTATTGACAATGCCGAGCCTTTGGGCAAGTTCCAGGTCCCAGTCGAGGCCTTGGAGCGGAGCACGGGTCTCGAGTTGTTGCACAAGGTGCCGTACTACAACAAAAAAGACTTGTGCAAGGAGACGAGGTGTGAGATCATTGTGCGCGAGTTCCCCAAACAGGTCAACGGGCTCTTGCCTAGTGGGAAGTAGAGATTTGAGGAGAGGTCTAGTGGGAAGTAGGTTTATGGAAGATAGATCAAGGGTGAACACTATTTTTGAATTTCAGGTCAGGTGCCTGAAAAAGATGCAGAAATTGAGATTGACAAACAAAAAAGTCGAGCTTCAGCTCAGGCTCTCGCGAGTATTCGAGATCCACTGCGAGGAATCTGAGAATGAGTAAAGAGCTCGTAGAGAAGACGAGTCCTATAAAAGACTAGGCATGTGCAGTAAAATGAGAACAGAGTGGACGCCAAAAACTAGGGAAAGTACTGTGGAAGTTCAGGCCAGAAGAATCTCGTACAATGTTGTCATTGAAAAAAGTATCAGATACATCATTACAATTATCGAGGATCGATTGAACTGAAAGCGACAAACCAAAAGCGTGCGCCGCTCGGTTGGGTAGTGCGAAAAGTCTCAGTGCCTAATTAGTAGGTAGTTCTCAAGTGAGAGCAGTCTAGTTTCATATTCCAAAAACTTTAGCAAAAGCCTATAAACGCTTAGTTGGTGAATATCTGAGACTCAAGTAGATTACGAAATTCAGAAATCTCAGAAACCTGAGAAATGCGGCCCGTTGGGCAAATAAGCGTTTTAGAAGTCGGACAGTTGAGCAGTTGGGCAGTTGGGTAGTTGCTTATCTCTGTGGTGGGCGAGGAGATCTGAAACCAGAGACAGAATTAAAGTTTGGCGCGAAGTTGGCTCGAGGTTGGCCCGAGGTTGGCCCATTTTGGCCTCAGCATATTTTGCGTTTGGCCCCATAACTGAAACGCGCGCGGACAATCAGTGTCCACCGAAAAAAGATGAGACCTGAATGAGAGCCTCGTGGCGTTTTCAGTTAAGAAGTCAAAAGAAAAAAACTAAAAAAAAAACAAAAAAAAAACAAAAAAAAAGCGAACAGTCAAAGAAAAAGTCGTAAGGAAAGTCAACCCACACTTTTCAAATTGCCACCGTCCTATTGGACAGACAGAAGGTACCCCCACATGATTCAAAAACCATCTTCTTTCAGTGAATCGTATACATGAATTCACAAAACGCATCAATACATCTCACACCTTATCTTTTATGGCCTGTAGTGAAAGCCCTTGTTATGAATCATACCAAACTTTCATCTGACATGCCACTCCACAAACTCTCTTCTTTTTTGCCTCAGGCCAAGGACCACGCCTGTTGCGTGGCACTACGAGCGCGCCTGTGGCCCTCTCTGAAACTCAAACCCGAACTCTTTGAGGCCAGGGCACGTAACCCAGACACAGGTCAAGGAAGAATCTGACGGACCGACCAGCAGCTGCAACATCGAAAGGTCTTCAAAGAAAAGTAGGAAAAGGGAAAACGAGGAGGAAATAACGAAAGAAGAGAAAATGAGCGAAAAGTAAATGAACGAAAAGTAAATGAACGAGAAGTAAATGAACGAAAAGTAAATGAACGAAAAGTAAATGAACGAAAAAAAATACAATTATTGAATACTGAAATCAAATGCGAGGAGAAGGATATTGCAGCAAAAGTTTATATTTTGTTGAAGTATAATACAGATTTTTCTGGCCTTTGCTATGGGTCTCTCTCTCTCTCTCTCTCTCTCTCTCTCTCTCTCTCTCTGTCTTGTAGAGTTCTGCTGAGGTCGGTTCCTGGGCTTGGGCCGGTTTCTGAGGCAGCGGTACTGCACACAGATGGGCCCGCTGCTCGCTCCACGCGCTTCGCTCCCCATACTCTAACCTTTTTTCGTGCGCGAAAACCGAAACCACCCTGGCGAGAAAACTGACACCTTGTTTCTCTCCATATCCCAACAAACGCATGTGCCTGCACATACATTGTTGAGAGTTGCACAGCGCGGAAAAACCCAAAAAACGCCTCGCGTCCTCGCCAGATTAAATATCTATCTCATTCCTGGCGTATAGTGAGAGGAAAAAATAAAATAAAAAAGATCCTTCCAAGTCCATTCCACGTTTGAACTTGTACTCTTTTGCTTTTTGCCTTTTGCCTTTTGCTTTCTGTTTGCTTCTTCCCCAGACACCAGGCCAATTGCCCCCAGTTAATCCTGTGATTATATCTTTCAGAGACACCTAGTACCACACCCGTCCTCTGGCCCATATTCTCACTCCACCTCTTATAACTGAGCCAATTGAGTGAACTGAAAAAAGACAAAAAAAGACAAAAAAACCACCGCACACTGAGCACACAAGATCAGCACTGGTTCTGACCCGTTTGTCTATTTTATTCTTCCCGTTTCCACCCTTAATTGACACAAACGCTACGCGCCGAGCCCCTATTTAACCGCATAGAATGACCACTGCCCACCGTCCGTTCTCGCTTGCCCATGGCTCCATAGAGCACACGATTTTGGTGCCCACCAACCTCTTTTTCAAGTACTCGCAGTTGAAGGAGCAGTTTGACAAGGCCTTGCCCGTGCCCACCGAGGGCTTTGCCGCCGACGACGAGCCCTCGAGCCCTGCGGAGTTGTTTGCCAAATTTGTAGGGTACACTGCCAGCTTGGTGGACCCAAATGTCGAGGGCCAGTTCGACGAGATCTTGCCCCGCGTGTTGCAGGAATTCGAGCTGCGCTACTTTGCCGGCCTGGACATCCACACATTTGCCGCCGCCTTGCTCGAGGACGACACCTACCCCACGACCCCCTTGAAGGTGAAGGAGGTGATCAAGCTGTACTTTGACGCGGTGATTTCGTCGAAGACGCTGATCCCCAAGGCCGAGTCGGCCTTGGTCAAGCAGCTGGCCGCGAAAACCGCCAAGACCTTGGCCATTTTCGGTGGCCAGGGCAACTCCGACGACTACTTCGAGGAGTTGCGCGAGTTGAACTACATCTACAAGGGCTTGATTGCAGACTTGCTCGCCAAGGTCGCCAAGACCGTGTCTCACTTGGTCAAGACCACCGAGAACGTCGACAAGATCTACACGCAGGGCTTCGACATCATGGCCTGGTTGAAGAGCCCCGACCAGACCCCTGACCAGGACTACTTGTTGTCCGTACCCGTGTCGTGCCCCTTGATCTGTGTCATTCAGTTGTGTCACTACACCGTCACTTGTAAGACGCTTGGTGTCACTCCTGGCGAGTTCAGAGACGCGCTCGTGGGCGCCACGGGTCACTCGCAAGGTTTGGTCACTGCTGTGGCCATTGCGCTGGCCGATTCTTGGGACTCTTTCTACGAAAACGCATTGAAGGCTGTCTCCTTGTTGTTCTTCATCGGCTCTCGCTGTTTGACTACCTACCCTCGCACGTCCTTGCCACCCACGATGTTGCAGGACTCCTTAGAGAACGGCGAGGGAAGACCATCCCCCATGTTGTCTGTGAGAGACTTGTCTCGTGAGGATGTCGAGAAGTTCATTGCCATCACCAACAAGCATTTGCCTGCGGAGAAGCACGTGGCCATTTCCTTAGTCAACGGTGCTAGAAACTTGGTTGTTTCCGGTCCTCCAGAGTCGCTCTACGGTTTGAACTTGACCCTTAGAAACAACAAGGCGCCTTCTGGCTTGGACCAGGCCAGAGTCCCTTACTCGCAGAGAAAGTTGAAGTTTGCCAACAGATTCTTGCCCATTCTTGCTCCTTTCCACTCGCACTTGTTGCAGCCAGCCACTGAGTTGATTTTGGATGACATTGAGAGGGAGAACTTGCACTTTGCCGCCGCAGACATTAAGATCCCAGTCTACGACACTTACACTGGCGAAAACTTCCAGAAATTTACCGCGGACGTGGCTGCTAGAGTCACCGAGTGCATTACCCAGTTGCCTGTCCACTGGGAAACCGCCACGCAGTTCGAGCTGACCCACTTGTTGGACTTTGGTCCTGGAGGAGTGTCTGGCTTGGGTGTTTTGACTCACAGAAACAAGGAGGGTACGGGCTCCCGTGTCATCATTGCCGGTGCTCTTGACGTTGCTATTGACGACGAGTACGGTTTCAAGCAAGAGATCTTCAACACCGGTGCGGGCTCCATCAAATGGGCTCCAAACTGGTTGGAGGAGTTCAAGCCAAAGTTGGCCAAGACCAAGGCCGGCAAGGTCTACGTGGACACCAAGTTCTCCAGATTGTTAGGAAGAGCTCCTCTCATGATTCCCGGTATGACTCCAACCACCGTGAACACTGAGATCGTGACTGCAGCCACCAACGCAGGTTACCACATCGAATTGGCCGGTGGTGGTTATTTCAACGCGCTGGGAATGCAGGCCGCCATGGACGAGATCACTCGTGACCTCGTGCCAGGAAGCAGCATTGGTATCAACTTGATTTACGTCAACCCAAGAATGTTGCAGTGGGGTATTCCTTTGATCAAGGAGTTGAGAGAGAAGGGTTACCCTGTTCAATCTTTGACCATCGGTGCCGGTGTTCCTTCGATGGAGGTTGCGACTGAGTATATTGAGACATTAGGAATGACGCACTTGGGCTTGAAGCCTGGCTCCGTGGAGTCGATCAGCGCTGTCATTGCCATTGCCAAGGCGCACCCCACTTTCCCCATTGTCTTGCAGTGGACCGGTGGTAGAGGTGGTGGTCACCACTCTTTCGAGGACTTCCATCAGCCAATCTTCCAGATGTACTCCAAGATCAGAAAGTGCTCCAACATCGTTTTGGTTGCTGGTTCTGGTTTCGGTTCTGATGAGGACACCTACCCATACTTGACCGGTTCCTGGTCAACAGCAGCCAACTACCCACCAATGCCTTTCGATGGTGTCTTGTTTGGCTCGCGTGTCATGACTGCCAAGGAGGCCCACACGTCTTTGGAGGCCAAGAAGCTCATTGCCTCGTGCCCTGGTGTTCCTGACAGCCAGTGGGAGACCACCTACAAGAAGCCAGCTGGTGGAATTGTCACTGTGAGATCCGAGATGGGCGAGCCCATCCACAAGATCGCCACCAGAGGTGTTTTGTTGTGGAAGGAGTTGGACGAGACCATCTTCAACTTGCCAAAGAACAAGCTTTTGGAGGCTTTGACTAAGAAGAAGGACTACATCATCAATAAGTTGGACAAGGACTTCCAGAAGCCTTGGTTCGCTCGTAACGCCTCAGGTGTTTGTGACTTGGAGGATATGACCTACCAGGAGGTTGCCAACAGATTAATCGAGTTGATGTACGTTGACAAGTCTGGCCACTGGACTGATATCTCGCTCAGAAACTTCTTCGCCAACTTTTTGAGAAGAGTCGAGGAGAGATTCACTGCCAAGGCCGACCAGGTGTCTTTGATCCAAAACAACTCCCAGTTGTCAAAGGACCCTCAACAATTCACGGACAAGTTCTTCGACGCGTTCCCCATTGCTAAGGAACAATTGATTTCCGAAGAGGACTGTGACTTCTTTTTGATGTGCTGTGCTGCTCCTGGCCAAAAGCCTGCTCCTTTCGTGCCTGTGTTGGACGAAAGATTCGAGTTCTTCTTCAAGAAGGACTCTTTGTGGCAATCAGAGAATTTGGAGACTGTGTTTGACGGTGATGTGCAAAGAACCTGTATTCTCCATGGCCCAGTTGCTGCTCAATTCACCAACAAGATCAATGAGCCTATCAAGGAGATTTTGGACAGCATTCACGATGGTCACATCAAGAAATTGATCAAGGACGAGTACAGCAGCGATGAATCGAAGATCCCAGTTGTTGAGTTCTTTGGCGATGTCACGCCAGTTGAGCCCAAGCGCCTTGCAGGTGTCACCACTGAGACTTCTTCGTCTAAGACAATCTACAAGGTTGGCTCCAAGCTTCCATCCAAGAGCGAGTGGCTCCAAACCTTGAGTGGTGACAAGTTGAACTGGTTGTACGCTTTGATCTCGACCAAGAGAGTCGTCCAGGGCAAGAAGCACGTTTCCAACCCAGTGCACGACATTTTGGGGCCTGCTCCAAACAGTGTTGTTGAGATTGTGAACAGCTCTGACGCATCCAAGATTTCTCTTGTGCTTTCCGAGAACATTCAGGGCGACCTCAAGCCTGTTGTGGAGATCAAGATTAACAGCAAGTCACAGATCGAGATGAACTTGATTGAGCATAGAACTGCTGATGGCAAGTCTGTGCCATTGCCCTTCTTGTACAACTACAAGCCAGAGGATGGATTTGCGCCAATTGCCGAGGTCATGGAGGGCAGAAACGATAGAATCAAGGAGTTCTACTGGAAGTTGTGGTTCGGTAGCAACGTGCCAGTCGACTTCGACATTGATGTCGAGTCTGTCATTCCTGGCGATGAGGTCACAGTGTCTGGCAAAGACATCTCCGAGTTCACCCACGCTATTGGAAACACTTGTGAGGCGTTCATTGACAGACCAGGTAGAAAGACATTGGCCCCAATGGATTTTGCCATTGTTGTTGGTTGGAAGGCCATCATGAAGGCCATCTTCCCAAAGACCATCGACGGTGACTTGTTGAAGTTGGTCCACTTGTCTAATGGCTACAGAATGATTCCTGGTGCTGCTCCATTGCAAAAGGATGACGTTCTCTCGACTAAGGCTGTCATCAACGCTGTCTTGAACCAGCCTTCAGGAAAGAAGGTTGAGGTTGTAGGCACAATCTACAGAGAGGGACAAGCAGTGATGGAGGTGACTTCCTCGTTCTTCTACAGAGGTCAGTACCTCGACTACGAGAACACTTTCCAGAAGGTCACCGAGGATCCTGTTCAGATTTCTTTCAAAAACAGCAAAGACTTGGCCATTTTGAGATCGAAGGAGTGGTTCCATTTGGACAAGGAGGTCGAGTTGATGGACCAAACATTGACGTTCAGATGCGAGTCCGTGTACAAGTTCAAGTCGGAGTCCGTGTACTCTTCCATCAAGACCACTGGTAAGGTTTTGTTGGAGTTGCCAACAAAGGAGATGGTTGAGATTGGATCTGTTGACTACGAGGCTGGCGTATCTCACGGTAACCCAGTGACTGATTACTTCACCAGGAATGGTCAAACTATTGAGCAGGATGTGAAGTTCGAGAATGCCATCCCTCTTGCCTCCGGTGAAGAGTTGAGATCCAAGGCGCCATCTACAAACGAGCCTTATGCCAAGGTTTCCGGTGACTACAACCCCATTCACGTCTCCAGAGTTTTCGCCGCCTATGCGAAGTTGCCAGGTACGATCACTCATGGTATGTACTCTTCTGGTTCCATCAGATCCTTAGTGGAGGAGTGGGCTGCTAACAGCATTGCGTCGAGAGTGAGAGCTTTCAATGCCACTTTTGTCGGCATGGTTTTGCCTAACGACATTTTGCAGACATCTTTAGTGCACGTCGGAATGGTGAATGGTCGTAAGATCATCAAGGTTGAGACCAAGAATGTCGAGACCGACACGACTGTTTTGGTGGGAGAAGCTGAGATCGAACAGCCTGTCACGACCTATGTCTTCACTGGTCAAGGTTCCCAGGAGCAAGGTATGGGTATGGACTTGTACAAGACATCGCCAGTTGCCAAGGAAGTGTGGGACAGAGCAGACCGTCACTTCGTCAACAACTACGGGTTCTCCATTCTCGACATTGTCAAGAACAACCCTAATGAGTTGACGGTTCACTTCGGAGGTGCTAAGGGTAGAATGATCAGAGACAATTACATCTCTATGATGTTTGAGACTATCGGTGACGATGGTGAGATTAAATCCGAGAAGATCTTCAAGGAGATTGACCACACGACGACCTCCCACACTTTTGTTTCGCCCACAGGATTGTTGTCAGCCACTCAATTCACTCAGCCTGCTTTGACCTTGATGGAGAAGGCTTCCTACGAGGACATCAAGTCGAAGGGCTTGGTTCCATCTGACGTCATGTTCGCTGGTCACTCTTTGGGTGAGTACTCTGCATTGTCCTCATTGGCTAACGTCATGCCAATTGAGTCTTTGGTCGATGTCGTATTCTACAGAGGAATGACGATGCAGGTCGCTGTTCCTAGAGATGAGTTGGGTAGATCTAACTACGGTATGTGTGCTGTTAACCCTACCAGAGTGAGCCCATCGTTCAATGATGCTGCTTTGAGATTTGTTGTCGATGAGGTTTCTGAGAAGACCGGCTGGTTGTTGGAGATCGTCAACTACAACGTCGAGAACACCCAATATGTCACTGCCGGTGACTTGAGAGCATTGGACACTTTGACCAACGTCTTGAACGTGATCAAATTGAACAAGATTGACATCGTCAAGCTCCAAGAGCAAATGTCGCTTGACAAGGTGAAGGAGCACTTGAAGGAGATCATCGACGAAGTTTCTGCACAATCTGTCAAGAAGGAGCAACCAATTGACTTGCAGAGAGGATTTGCCGTCATTCCATTGAAGGGTATTTCTGTTCCATTCCACTCTTCTTACTTGATGTCTGGAGTGAAGCCATTCAAGAGATTTTTGTGCAAGAAGATTCCAAAGTCTTCAGTGAAGCCAAACGACTTGATCGACAAGTACATTCCAAACTTGACTGCCAAGCCTTTCCAGATCACGAAAGAATACTTCGAAGAAGTCTATGAGTTGACAAAGTCTGACAAGATCAAGTCGATCATCGACAACTGGGAGTCTTACGAGAAGGCTTAACTGCCTTAATTTCATGATGAAGTGGCTGGAGATCTACTGGCAAGATCGAGGAGAGAGACAGTGAAATAGGAGGGACAAATCATACATTCAGAGGACAATTTGACATTAGTCGCCTGCAAGATTTCATGAACGCACGTGGTACTGCTTTCATAGATGATCAGGCGACGCCTTTGTTTGTTATAAGGTTATAGAAGTAAACGGAATAATATACGTATTGATTTATTTGACTTGCCTGAGCAGCTTTTGCTAGATAGCCGAAGTTAGAGGACTTGAAATATTGACCGGGGTGAACTTCTTCGGCATAGAGACTCTAGGAAATCTTGACTTCAATCTTTGGGTCACCAAGTCCATATCTAAATGCCTTGTCAAACTGAGACGAGGGATGCAACCGATGTAGTGGTCGTCATCTAGATGTACATCCAATGGGTCCTGAGTGTGACATCCAGGCGAAAGAGACAATCTTATAGAGTGCTTCTGGCCACCAGGACTAGAAGAGTCACCAGACTCATATATCTCAAAGGTGATTTGAGACAAGTAGTCCAATTCAGGCAATGCATTTCTTGCGATTTTCATTGGAAGCTGCGCGCCATAGATGATATTCAAAAGAGTATAGATGTGTGACTCTTTGGTGAAGTAGTTCACGACAGCAGCCTTATCATGCTTCTTCATGTCCTGGATGTCAGAAAGGATCTGCTTCGCCAAGGGCAACGACGTCAACAACCCAATATCTAGCTTTTCCTCATCCTTGATACCATACTCCTGAGGGCAAATAAAATCGAAGAGAACTTTGGAAAGTCTGTATAACTCTCTGAGTCTGGTATACGTAGGGTCATCAAATTCGTTCACCGGTGCTTTCTTGGACAGTGAGCTCTCTTTGGAAGACGGCTCGTCTTTCGACGAAGGAGAACCCTTCAAGACCCAACCCAAAGAGCCGGTCAAGGCACTCATATTGGTGACGTTTGTGACGCTCGAAGAGTTTGAGGAAGAGGCAGTGGCAGGGGCAGTTTCGCTTGGAATCTTGAACCCGTTCATTGCCAAGATATTGATGGGGTACTCGCTCACCAATCCAGATGAGTTGACTGTATCACCACAATTATCACCTAAACGTTTGAGAAGCTTCTTGTCTGTTGGATCGTACGAGAATATCTTACGCAAGAATTCTCTGTTGTGAAGCGCATCGTACTTCATGGTATCGTACAACTCGGAGATTTTGGAAGGATGTGTCTTCTCCACGGTTGTGAATTCCTGAAACAATTTATCCCAACGCTCTTTGAACAAGTAGGGATCCTCTCCACAGCACCAAGTATCTTGGAATTCATTCACATCGTACTTTTCGAAGTTGTACGCCATTATCTCCTTATGGAAATCCATCAACTCGCAAACACGCTTGATGACCATAAAGGGCTGCGGCATCTTGGGTGGCCAAGTGAATTGAGGGGGCGCCTCTGCTCCTTGTCGCAACAATGGCTTCAACTTCTTTTTCACCTTGTCCATGAGATCCTTTGCCGCGTTTGAGTCGTCGAGCAAGTCCTTACGAATTATCAAGAAGTCGTCAGGCAACGAGTCCATTCCTAACATGGAGCAGGTGGCTAAATGAGCACTAGCAATCACTCTTCTCTCTGACGATGTATACACCTTAACATCTTTCAAGGCCTCGCGGTTCAAGAGCTTGATGTTCTGGCCCATTTGTTCACCCACATCAGAAGCCTGGTGCTTGGCGGAGTGGGTGGGCTCGCCACCCCACTTCAAAATGAACTGCACCTTGTCCACGATATCGGGATTTTCCGAGTTGAGCGAGGGCTTGATCTGGATCTTTGTTCCCGGGAAGCTCATTTTCTTCTCCAAGGCGCCCCTTAGTTGCTTGAGCTTGTTTAAGTCCTCGAGTTGTTTCTCTTCGGCGATTTTGACAGTCTCCAAAACGACCTGCAAATCGGCCTCCGCACGTATGATGACTTCCTCCTTGTGGCCCTTGAGGAGCGAGATGAAAAGTGGTGACCTGAAGGAGTACTTGAACTTTTGTTTTGGGGTTCTGTCCGCGTGTCTGATGACCGACACCAAGCCCTTGAACACCCACTTCTGCTCCTTTTCTTCGAACTGGGACTGATGGATCTGCACCATCTTGGGGATTTTGTTTTTGATCACGTCACGGCGCTTCTTTGCCTCGACAAACATGTTGCGCAAAATCGACGAGCACGAGTCGTAGTACTCGTTGTTGTCCTTCACAAAGGAGAACCCGTTGACGTCAATCACGTAACTTTTACCGTTCACACGTAGAAGGTCAAACCCACAAATGGTCTGTCTGAAAATATGGCTGACGTTCTGCGCCATTTTCTTCTCGTCAGTGGACAACTCAGTGACAAAGCGCATCTCCTTGCCGTGGGTGTTACGCCGCACAATGCCGTCGACAACGGGCGACTTTCTGGTTTCCGCATGGCAGAACGTGGGTCCCACAGTATACGCCTTGACGTCCTCGAAGTTGTCGGTATCCATGAACTTCTCGTATATGAACAGGCCTTCGGTGCGGGGGCCGTTCAAAGAAGGGTCGAACTCCGAGGACTTGTTGCCGATTTTCCGGAAAAGCCTTCTTCCGCCCCCACCGGTCGACACTGGGTAGTAGATGTACACGTTGTGGTCCTCTCCGTCGACTGGCTTTTCCACGTACGGCTTCTTGATAGTCTTGCCGTCCACATAGAGCGTGTCGTCATCCAACATTTTCCAGTCGGGCTCGTTTTGGGTTGTGAGTTTATCGATTTTCAGTTCTGGGACGCCGACTTCCACGAGCTTTGCGCGGAGATCCTTGTTTACGCTAGGCCCGCCGTCTCTGGAGATTTCGAGACGTTCAGGAGTAGAAACGTTTGCATGATTCAAGATGCTGAGCACAAGTCTACGGTCCCATAAAGACTTCTGCAAGATCAAGTCGTTGAGCAAAAACGGTTTTCTGTAGTTGGCGTATGCTATGGCCTTGTCCAACGGGAACCCAGTCGAGAAGAAACTGATGAGGAAGTCACATGTGGGCCAGTTCTCGATGGCCTCGTCCAAAATCACCTTATCGCCGAAAATGACGGTTTCGAAGTCGCCGTCCTCGATCAAACGGCTCAAAATGCGCCGGCACGGCTTGGACATGGCCTTGGCGTCCATGGCACACACGCCGATCTTGCCGATTTTGTGCTGCGGCGCGCCAGACTTGTCGCCCAGCTTATCGCCTGAAGTCCCGCCAGAGTTCGCCCCAGACCCGGATTTTCTCAGCGTGTTCGACAGATTCGACACCAGCGGGTGAAGCTTGGGCATGCCTGCATCCCACAGGCAGATCAGGTTTGCACGCGAGAAGGATTTCACGTCTGGAGTTGGAATCAGATTGATTTTCGAGAGATTATCGACCGTGAGCAACAGCAGCTCGGAGATTGCAGAGAGCGAGCTGCGCCGAGGACTGGCGCTATGCAACTGGCCTGCGACGCCTTCCTTGGCTTCCTCGGCGCTTGTTTTGGGCGTGAACCCCTCTAGCATGGGCGCCAAAGACGCCATGGCTTTTTTCGTCTCTGCGGTGTCTTCAATGGAGAGCAGGAGCGGGGACATCGGGACGCTTTTCTGGGGCTCCTGTTTTGGAATAGGAATCAGTTTGGCCGGCTGGTCCGGATTAGACAGCCCCATTTTTTTATAGTTAGAAAGGGTGTGTTTTGTGCTCAGAAGAGACTAGTATTAGTGATAATGAATTCGAGAACTGGAGTGAGAACTGGAGTGAGAACTGGAGTGAGTGAGAATGAGATAAAGAGAGAACCAGGCCCGGAGTCAGAGTCAAGCTTGCCCCAGATTTCAGTGCGGAGCTCACTATTTAAAAATTGTTCCACGTGTGCGAGGCACCCAATCTCAGTAGAAATTAGGGCCGCCACGTTGAGCAGCAGACCTCATGGGTCTAAATAAAATATGGAATGAAAGAAGAAAAAGGGACATGTCCTGAATTTATTGATTTAGTACATGAAAGTAAGGAGAATTAACGGTAGTTGGACCCAATAATGCTATTTTGGGCACGTGTTTTGCTACGGTTGGCTTTGATGGTATAAAAGTCAAGATTGGAGGAGAGAGAGAGGGGATAAGGTGCTGGAGTATTACACCACAGGGCACAAGATTGCGAGGCTCAAGTGCTTTGAAATGATAGAGCAGCAGGACAAATATGAAAGCAAGAACCTAGAATTCATCATTGTGTGAAATGGACCGAAGGGAATTTATACATCTAACATCAGCACACTAAAGAGGAACGAAAAAAAAGAATGACAGAAAATAAAATTAGAACTTGAATTAACAAAAAAACCAAAAGGAAAAGAAGCAGTACGTTGACCAAACCAGAAAGTTTGGCCACTAATACGGCACCGTCTTGTACATATGGCACTGAGCCAGAGCCTTGCGGGAAATTCGCACGGTTGAAAACCAGACAGGAAAAGGTAGCGTCTGAGTATGTAGTTAATGAAGCTGTTTGTTTTATTGAATTTTTTTTCTTTGTCATCTTTTTAATTGATTTCTGCTGAGGAAATCTTCAAGGAGCTTTTGCAGATTATCTTTTTAATTGATTTCTGCTGAGGAAATCTTCAAGGAGCTTTTGCAGAATAAAGAATTGGCAATGGCAAGATCATGGTTGGTTAGCTGGAACTAGTGGCTTCAATACAGTAGTTATAGTCTCCTTTGTTGGCGATCTCGGAGCCAGGCCAAAGAACCTTTTTAAAAGGATGCGAACACTTTCATCGACACTCAATCGTACACTAAACGTGCTAAATTTATTTTTTTAAAAATTTCCACACCTCTTCACAAAATTTCTTATGGTCTTACAGGTGTCATTGCATGATTATATTACCCTTATGAAACTGCAGAGAGGGTTACTTAAATTTGCCCATTGGCCCTCATAAATAAAGATATTCCGAATTCAATAAGTTTTCGGTAGCAGTCTCCAAAACTACTGATCTTTCCCGATAGTCAGATTTGTGTATTTCTGTGAAGTATTCACAAGCCTTCAAGGACGGAATGTGGCTTGAAACTTAGAACTGAGTTGGCGTATGACAATTAACGAATCTTGTATTCAATACCCACGAAACACCCAATCTTGACGGATTTGAATTTTGGAGTAGTCCTTTTATTCGCAAAATAAGTACAAGAAATGAAAAAAAAAAAAAAAATCAGCATAGAAATACCTTTTCGGCTCATGTTCTAAGATCGTGTCAAATTAAACCAGATCAGACTTAAAAATTCCAATTGTATCGAGTTTTGTATGCTCCGCAAATGTTAAACATATGTTTCTCTGCTATGGGCGGCACGTTGCGAGTACCTGTAAGACATACGTCCAAAGACTGGTAGTCCTGTCTTTTCTGCGAATCTATGATTGTGGATATCTCTTGGCAAAAATTGACACGTTAGTATGTAGTCTGATATTCTATACGCCTCGAGCAGAAAGTTATTCTATCGCAGCTAGCGAGTCAAACAAAACAGAAATCGACTCGCCAAAGTGGTCTCTCCGGATGCACTCGGCAAAAATCGGCGACACGTCAATGACAGCCAACTTCTCGTTGTCGGCGATTTGCTTCTCGCCCATCGGATACGTGTTAGTGACAACGATCTTGTCGATACACTTGGAGCCGTTCAACTCCTCGAGGCACCCATCGCTGAACACACCATGCGTACCCACCACGTAAACGGCCTTGGCGCCACAGTTCAAACGCAAGTGCTCGGCAGCAGAGATGAATGAGTTGGGCTTGTCGATCATGTCGTCCAAAATGATCGCAACCTTGTCGTGGACATCGCCCACCAACGTGATCAACTTTTCCTGCGCAAGCTCGGTCGGCTCGTCCTCATCGTCAGAGTTAGCCGCGTCGTAAGAGCCACCCAAGACATCGCCCTCTGCACCACGTGACTGGGGCGCTGGACTGGCACTGATGTGGTTTTCTGGGTAGTCGTCGTCAACCACGTGGCCCTGCACGACACGTGCAGTCTGCATCTCGCTGACAATATTGTTGGCGGCGCTATTGTCCACGTGAGACGTGGCCTTCAAGTGCCTGGTCTTGGAGAAGTTATCCTGTGTACGGCGACGGTCGGTGTGGATCATGGCGAAGTTGATTTTTAAGGAGTCGGCCAATGCGGTCACGCGCTTGGTACCGCCCGGGTTCTTCAGCACCACCACGGCATTGTTCCAGTCTGGGATATTATGGCGGATCCACCTAGCCAAAGTTGGAGCACCATATAGGTTGTCGACGGGTTTGGTGAAGAAGCCCTGCATCTGCGAGGCGTGAAGATCCATCAGCACCACGTGGTCGGCGCCCGCCATGATCAAAAGATTGGCCAACATGCGGGCCGTGATGGCACCACGGTGCTTTTTCATCTTGCTCTGCTTTGAGTAAGGAAACTGCGGAATCACCGCGGTGATCTTCAGCGCAGACCCTCCACGACACGCCAGAATCAAAATCAACAACTCCATGATGTGGTCGTTGATCTCCGGCAGTCCGGATTGAATGATATACACGTCCTCGTCTCTCACAGAGACGCCGATTTGAACCAGGGTCTCACCATTGGAGAATTTCTTCAACGTGCACGGCGCGGGGTCGACGCCTAGGCGCTCACAGACTAGGGCGCCCAATTCCGGGTGCGACAGCCCAACGAAAACTTTACATTTGCGCATCTTGGTGTTTTTGGTTGTATGAGACACGATGGGCAGGTTGCGGCTAGCGGGGCGGGGCTAGACTTTGCTTTTTCTGCTTCGGCGGGTAATTGCGGGTGCAGAGAAAAAGAAGGGGTGAGTCGGCGGCAAAGGCTGCAATTCTCAAGTGACGGGTAGAGTGAGAGTATGGATTGAGAAAAAAACGTCTTTTTCCTAATATTTTGGCTGACCTTTGGCTCGATTAAGAAGTGCTTTTATCAAACTTAAAGATATCAGTGAACTTGAATTGAGCGGTTGGATGAGCACTGACTTGAGCACTAAATCGGGCGCTTAAGTGAACCTAGTCTTGAGTTTTTTTGAGTTTTTTTGAGCCAGAAATGTGGAGGAGTGGGTTCTGACTATTGCTCTGGGATTTCAACACGAAAAAAGAGGTTTGTGTGGAGATTGGCCGTGCTTGAGCTAAGACTGGATGGATTGAAAGAACGAGAAGTCTGAGAAGAGAAGGGCTCAGGTAGTGAGAAAAAGATTGCAGATGCGATTAGCGCGGGCCAGTAAATTTCTGTATCTTTTTTCGAGGTTTTTTTTTTTTTTCAATCTATCGCTGGGAACAAACGAGAAGCGCGGGGCTAGCGATTTTAATTTAATTTGGGCTCTGGATAATTGGAGTGAGGGGAGCTTGGGTTAAGTAAAAGTGAGTGTTTTCTTTCCTTGTGCTTCTTTTCTTTGTTCTTCGTTCCTTTGTGTTCTTGTATCTTCGATATATTGAATGATCTCGAAGAAATTGGTCTCTGTCCAGACTTGACGCAATCGATATGCTCTGATCGCAATGTTACTCGATACTTTGGTGATTGAGTAAGTAGATCGAGTGAACGAGTGACTGGACTGCCAGAAAGTGAGATGATTGTTATCCCTTATAAATTGAAAGCCAGTTGAATTTCAGATAAAAGCTAGTCAAAAGCTAGTCTGATAAACAAAAAAATGAGCGAAAGAGACAAGAATCAAATATTGGTAAAAAGAAAAAATCAGATCAGATGCACATCTCCTCGGAATATATATATACACACGTTTTTTGGTTTTGTCAAATTACGAGATCCAGGTATTCGGGCCGGGCCTATCGCACAGAGATGAGGGCAGGAGGCCCCGGCAATTCCGCGGCACGCCACAAGGCCAGGCGAAACGTGGGGAAGTCAACCCTTAAGGTTAAAAAAAATTCTATGTCGTTCCGATTTGGGAAGAACAAGAAGAGAGAAAAAAAGCAAGACTTTGAGAAGTCTGTCGTTATTGAAAGAAGACGTCCCGGAAGACTTGCCTTCCAATTTAAATATGAGGAAGATGAGAGCGTATAAGACATGAAAAGCGGCGAAAAGCAGCGAGAGCCTAAAGGCTTTTTTTTTTTTAAAGGCGAGAAACAGGAGATGGCATTGGAGCGCAATGGGAAAGGAGTTTAATTTGTAAAATGTAAGGGACTATAATGTAAGCAGGACTTCATTAATGAGATTAGCTTCGGTATACTATATATAACAACAATGACGGATTGGTTTCTGAGTTCAGCCCGCTCGGATGATATGTTCAGCTTTAAAAAAAAAGTCTTTTTTATTCTTATAATTAGTATTTAGCCGTCAATTATTGGCTCCCGAGCTTTTAGTCGCAGTCAGCCCGCAGTCAGCCGCTGCGAGGCACAAGATGATGATTGAGATAACGAGAACTTGAGAAAAAGCACAAAGACATGGGAGTCGTTGTCTTTGAATGGAGCGATAGCTGAGTTTTCGAGATGAAAGTTGGTACATTTTTTTTTTCTTCCTTTTTTTTTCTTCGGGAAGCGCGGAGTGGTAAAGGGTGAAAGCTGTTATCTTATTCTTGCTTTCTGAGTCTAGCTTAATTAGTGGGCCTATGCAGCAAAGTCTTTTCAGCTGATACATTCCATCACTATATAGAAGAAGAGAGCAAGCAAATCAGCACAAATTGTGGTTGCGCTCATAATCTTTTTACCTTTACAAAGAAATCTTTATAGCGGTGATGCATATTTTAGATAAAAAAATGAAGATGTTGAAGCTGGGTTTGAAGTGAAAAGTAGCACAGAAGTCCCGCGCGCAGTTTCGACTATGATTAATCTAAAATTGCATCAAACGAACACAACCAACCACATGTAAGAGAATAGGTCATTCCGAAGAAAGAGGAAAAAAACTTTGGTAAATTATTCGGGCTTTTCTGATACTGACAAGTCTTTTTTCTCGAGGAATCACGCTACAAAAGACCTTGCGTGGCCTAATTCGTAGCATTTCACGAGTCTCACCGTCTTCAACATTCGCCCTTCTATAAATCTTTCAATCGACCGAAAATGAAGTCCTGGAAGGCCACTAGATTCTTTTTCAAGTAGCAAAAGTAATACTTTAAACCAATAATGTAATTCGCTTTTTCTGTTAGGAAACGAAATTGACCGGAATTCTCAGGAAACCCTTTTTTTTCAAGCACTTGGGTGCGTGCAACACTCGCACTGAGCAATTGCATCAAGGCACATTAGGGCATATTTAGCTAATCTCGTCTTTCAACAAAATTGCTAATATCCTGGATCGTTTTATATAGAAAAGAGTACTGATATTAAAAAGCGGACGATTTATGAATAAATAATTTCCTTCATTGAGACGAAACACGGCAGAGTTTGGTAAAATCACCAGTTTCAAACATTTCCCTAATGCTTCCAGAAGGCTCGCTACTTGGAGCTGAGTTCAAGGCTGGGTCCAAGGTCTCATCTCACTGACGTCGCGCACGTGACCACATCATTAACATATCCATCGATCCATTCTTTTGAATCCCACTTTCTTCCACGAAACACCGGTCTGAAGAATCTCTGCATCAATGTCCGCTTCCCGGTCTCAGTCTCTTGATGAAAAGCTAGCTGGCCACGAAAAATCGGTCGCTAACTCAGAACTATACGCACACACACTCACACTACTAAAACCACTAGCTTTCACTAAAATCCGATGTTTAGCATTGGGATCCCCCACAAAAGAGTTTCAGGCAATCTACCAGCTCGCATACCTCAAGCTCATCGCCACAGGTTTCGACATCTGCTCTGCCAGCGTTTCGCTATATGATCCGGCCTTTCTGTTGGAGGATATACTGTTTTTGACTAGTGTGCTAGGATATAAAGTAGAGTCCCCAGAGGAGCACAAGGAGATTTCAGAGGATACGGAAACCACTCTTTTCTACATGCCACATGCCCCACGTAGCCTTGCCGAAGCAATCATAGCACAATACAACCCACGATGGCTATTGGCCAACGACATTTCTGTGACCATGGGCACGCTCACTAAAGCCAAGTTTCTCCAAGATTTCCCCAACCTCGCAACCTTGGTCCATTTGTATGAAAAGAAAGATTCACTGAGCCAAGGCAAGGCAAGCGCCGAGGACGGCTTTGTGACCGTCACCTCACGGAAAAGACGCAACAGGCCGCGCAAGAATGTCTACGTAGAGCCGGCGCTAGAGTACGACATGCTGTCGGCGTATTTCTGTGACATTGACATCTGTCGCGTCAAGGCCGATCCCGATGCAGTGTGGAAAGACTCCTTCAGCGACTTGGCGCTCAATACGGTGATAGCTCGACTGGCATCATCACCTTCTGGAAAGAAATAATAGTACATTTTTTGGTTTATAAAGGCGTTTTTCATGTGGAAAACTCAATGCATTCTCGGCTTTTTCGCCGCAGGCTCCATAGGGTCCATGGGGTCTATCATGTTTGGGCCCAATGGTGGTGTGGGCGCCATGCTCGCCATACCTTGCGGAGGCATTGGAACTTGCAGAGCGGTGGTATCTAAGGGCATAGTAGCAAATTCTGGAACGGGCGGCAGGTCGAGAAACTCCAGCTTTGGGCCGAGAAGATACTTGCTCAAAATCAGGTATAGATCGTCCTTGGTGAATGGCTTGGCGAGAATGTCCGACATACCATTGCGGAGGTAATTGACCAAGTCGTTGTCCTGGATGTTACCCGTCATCGCTATGATTGGGGTCTGCGTGTCAAACGACCTGATTATGTTCGTTGCTGTGGCGCCGTCAAGGTTTGGCATGACAATGTCCATCAAAACAAGGTCATACTTCGTATGCTCCACGGTCGAAATTGCATTCAAGCCGTCAGTAACCACGGTGACTTCACAGCCATATTTCATGAGAAACTTACGGCATAGCTGAATACACACATTGTCGTCCTCGACAAGCAAAACATGGAATTTCGCGTTGGGCACCAGCGTGGTCAGAACAGGCTCAAACTTGGGAAGCGGCGCCGCAGGCCCGGCCCCGTCCCCGCTTTGCTGCCGCAGATGCGAGGGCTCCAGCCTGGTGCCCAGAGCTTGCGCTTGCTGGAGCTTTTGTTGTTCGCGCTGTTGCCGTTGCTGATGGGTTTGGATTGTCTGGTGTTGATGATGAGCGGGTGGTTTGTCGCTGCGAGGAGGGCCCGAGGGTGGCAGAACCATGCTGATTAGACTTGGGTTTGGAAGATCAAGGGGCGGGATCTTGATCCCCGCTTGCGTGAGGCAGTGCACAAGGACGCCCATGGACCGGTACTGCCTCTCGTTATATGTACGATGTGCCATCACAGACTCCGAGACTGCACGGAACTTGTCGTTCAGAATACGGAGCTCGTTCAGAAGTCTTGTGACGTCGGCTCTGAGTTGCTGAACCTGAGCCTGGAGCTGGCCCGAGTCCTGGGTACTGTCTTTTTTCGTGGGTGCTTTTCGGCGGATGTTCTCGAGAGCCTCCATGTCGTCTTTCTTGAAGTCTGGATGCTGGAACTCCCAGGCATCGTCACCATACTCGTAGGTCTGTCGTTGCTCATTTGAGATCTTGACTTTGTGGAAATCGTACTTGTTGAGTTGTCGCACGAAACTGGCAAAGTTGCTGTGTTTGAAATGCGTCGGGAGAATGCCTTTTGTGAACTCATTTGTATTGAGCACCACGAAGCTTTTGCCTTGTGGGGTCCAGCGTACCACGTCCAGGTACTTGTCCTGTGATAGCATCTGGTATAACTTTTTGACAAAGTCATTCAGCCCATTTGAGCCCGCGTTATCATCTTTTAATGCTGTTGACATGCTATGGTTTTGAGTATGTGCTGGGATAGATGTAGCAAGCTTCAGAAAAAGCGCAATAAATCACAATAAGTCACAAAAGTTCACAATAATTCACAACAGTTCACGATTAATCACAATAGTTCACAACGGATCACTTTAGACTAGAAATAAAAAAGCCCCTGCTCGTGGAGATAAGAAAGCCTCTGCTCGGGAAAAAAGAAAAGCCACTGGAAGTGCAATGTAAGCCAGAGTGGAGTCGCCGAATGATTTGACGTTTCTGAACAGTGCCTTTTATAGCAAATTAGCTTGAAGAACGCACTATTGCTTCACTTGGTGACAGCACAAAGCACGCAATAAATAGCCAGCCACAAAGATTTCCATACAAGACAGCAGCGCTTGAGTCAAGAGGCCTCGAACGAAATATTTCTCGGCGCTTATGCGAAAACAACAAGAAACAACGAGCAAGTACGTGTTCTGTGCAAACAACAATAACGTGAAAATTGTTGTTGACGGCGTGGTTTGGGCGGCGGCAGTCTAGACACAAGTGTAGACTGGGCAGAAATCTAGAAGCCACAAGATACAAAACGGCCAGAAACAGAAGGCGAGGCTGTTGGCGGATGACCCGAGGTGCGATTGAAACAGACCCAGTGGGCGCGGGAAGATGGAACCGCCGAAGAAATGCACAACAGGGATTCGGCGCGTGCGGGGTTACAGTTGCACGCGGGCACGAAAAAACGAAAAGGCAAGCAAAGGGTGTGGAAAAGCCGGTTGGGGCAAGAATGTTCAAGCACGCCGATGTTATGGTGTACTTTCCTGTCAAATGACTGAGCACTGTGCTTCGCACTGTGTGCAGGTCCGCACTGTGGGGTGCAGTCCCTGGCCTGAAAGTGCTGGCTGTTGCTGATATCTTTAGAGGTGAGGAGAATTCACCTTTCGAAATTTAGAGGAGTAGATAGGAGAAGAGAGATGTAGGAGAGAGACAGAAGAGAGATAGAAAAGAGAGATACAAAAGGGAGATAGGAAAGAGTGATAGAAGAGAGTGACAAAAAAGATAGATCAAAAAGAGAGGTATAGAGGGGAACCCCGAAAAATATGAAGGGTGTTTGCAAGTCGGTCAGTTGCTTTCACTTGCGGAATGAATCAAGTGAAGGCCTCATTACGCATTTTCAGGTATCTGCCTGTCCCAGTCTGGGGCACGCCTGTCCTACTAGTCCAGTAGTTGAGATGTTTCCGGAGCACATTTTTTATTCTTTCACAAACGACTTCCTTTTTTTTAGTTTCTCCGATTGATACCACGACCGTGATCAGATCCGTTGAGTGGCCCTATGTTAAATTTGTGTTTATTTCAGCGTTCACCCCCGTACTTGTGCTGGCTGTTTTTATTCTTTTTTCCTTCTTATTTCATTTTCTGTTCATGTGCAAAAGGGCCAGCTTCGGACGCCCGTCTCTGACCGAGAACGGGCTCAGTGGGTCGAGAGTGCCCTTGAGCCACAATGTCAAGTATTCTTTTAGTGAAAGGCATGAGGCGATTTTTGTGAGACTTTGTCAACGAGCCCAAACGCAAATGATCATAAGCGGTGTTCTAGCTCTTTTACCCAATATCAGGGAGTCTCCACAAGGAACACGGGGTTCTTCTCGTATGCCAATATCTCTGATACTTTCATATTTCGAACATTGGGATCCTTGAGTCCCTGAAGCATTGTCCGCTCCTAAGTCCACCTTCTTGCGCCATGTAGAAACTGCCTCGATAATCCGTATAGTTCGTTCTAAGCCGTTTCACTGACACTTACTGCAAGAACCCTCATTTGCAGTCGTACATATCTGTAGTTTCCTTGATTCACTTACCAGTTCGTGCAGCATCAACCACAAGTTACCCCGCCCAGGCACCCTATACCTGCCCAACAGCTCTATACATGACCAGCGTTTGGCTCCTTGTACCCCTTTCCGATATCTAAAGCTAGGCACAACTCAGCATTTCTTGGCTGTCCAGCCTACCTCAGCGACTTGGTTTCTCACAATTCATCGTGACTCACAACTCGTCCTTACAACTTGCCGTCACTTACAACTTGCCGTCACTTACAACTTGCCGTCACTTACAACTTGTCGCCACTTACAACTCGTCGTGGCCGTCTGTTGCTTTTTTAAATATCTCGATACTCCATGCATCAACAAGATTGAAGTTTGGTGCAATCAATTCAGCCACGTCACCCTTCACTGTGAATTTCACATCCCATTTTTGATTCAGCTGGAGTGCCTCTATGCGGTCAATGGACAGCGTATCATATCCCACGACAGTCACCTTTTCAACCTTGATATCTCTCGAGGAATCGGCGTATGTCCTGCTTCCACTTGAAGCGTCACCCAGGATCCGATTGCCAGACGCTGTGAAGTGTGCTTTTAAGTACTCGCCATTTCGGTAGCCGTAGGACTCCCCATCGTCAACGTAAAGATCACCTTCGGCAGTGCCGGCTTTCCCGAGAGCCACAACCAAAGAGTATGGGTCGCGCCTCATCAACTTCGAGGACCGTCTGTATCTGTCTCTACGAGCGAAAATCGAGCCACCTTTGACAAACACTGCAATGTCTGCGAGCGAGATTGTTTTCTCGATATAGCCCGAGCCCTCGATTTTCGCCCCGTTCACAAAATGTCCGTTTGTGTAATCGTAGTACACCTCACTAGAGGGGATGTATACAGACACCTGGCCACAGTTCTCCTCAGTGGCCGGTCTTACCAAAAGCCCCGACGAGCCCATGAAAAACTGGTCCTCGATCTCGTATGTGAGCTGATCCTCGGGGCTCTCGTAGAACATGGGCCTCCACACAGGTGCTCCTGACACACTAGCCTCGTGGAATAACGTATAGAGGGTGGGGAGCAAAGCGTAGCGCAACCGCAAGGCGTCTCTGATGATGGACGAATACGGTTCTCCGGGCACCCAGGGCTCCCGCCGTCTCGAGTCAATGTGTGCGTGCGCCCGGAAGAACGGGTACCAGATTCCGGCCTGATACCACCGGGTCAAGAGCTCTTTTGACGGGTCGCCGAAAAAGCCGCCCACGTCCGCCCCTGCAAACGGCATGTTCACGACATTCGAGGTCAAGACCATGGGCACCGACGCCTGGAGGTACTCCCACGTGGCCATGTTGTCGCCGGTCCACATTGCTGCGGTTCTTTGCGAGCCGGCAAAATACGACCGGGTCAAAATAAACGGCCGCTGTCTGGTGGTGTCCTGTAATCTTTTAGTGAGTGCCGTGTGCGTGAGCTCATGGAACGTCTGGCCCCAGAGGTTGTGTACGGACCTGTGCTCGACGTCTCCATAGTGTAGGTTGTCTCTTGGGGACGAGGTCTCGGGCCCGTTGAAGAACGACGGCTCGTTCATATCGTTCCAGAGATGCACGTTTGTCTGCTGATCCAAAAACAGGCCCGTTTTGTACGCGAAAAGCGAGTCCCAGTATGCCTGGGCCAGGGGGTTCATGGAGTCGATCCACAACGACTCGCCGGGCCAGCAGTGGCCCTTATAGGTGTCGTTTTCAGGGGTTTTGATGGCGATCTGCGCCCGGTCGACATACGCGCTGACGTCGTACCCGGTCTTGAGATGTGGGTCGACAATCACCACGAGGTTTCGGCCCGTATGGTCCAACTGTTGCATCATCGCGACGTTTTCGCCAAACGTGCTCGGGTTCCATGTGAAGTACTGTTTTTGGTCGGCGTACTCGATATCGAGCCAGATGGTGTCGAAGGGGAAGAGGTGCTCGTCCATCTTGGCACTAATATCCAAGACATCTTCCACGTCGTTGTAGTTCCATCTACACTGATGGTATCCCAACGCAAACTCCTGGGGAAGCGCGGCAAACCCTGTGAGAAGGCCATATTTGTGATTGATGTCCGCGGGCCTCTGGCCGAGAATCACCACCATGTCCAAAACACCGTTTTCGGAGATCCAGTGCGCATTCACAGATTTCTCCTTTCTGATATCAACAAACGTGTCAGCGCTGTTGATCCAGAACACGCCCACGGCAGAGCCAGGTTTGACGCCTGTAAGGAGCGGGATTGTGCCATACATGGGCATGCGCGAGTCGGTCTCGTACTCGAATATGTCAACATTGAAGAGCCGGTAGGGCCACTTTGAGGCAGACGTGTCTTTCAAGCTCAAGGAGTCGGCATGCTCGGGGATCCCATATGCGTGAGAATACCCACAGAACTTCACATCTACGGCCACAGCCTCGGGGCCGAGTGGCTTTGTGTCTGTTTTCGAGTCGCCGAAAGAATCGTGGAACATGTCAAAGTCCAGCTCCAATTCACGGTTGATGTGGGCGAGATTCTCGGTTTTTTTTCTGTGATGCTCGATGTTGAGGAAATCTCTTTCGTTGACCACCACCTCGGCCTCGCCAGCTTGGCTGATGGTGACTCTGACGGGCGAAAACTGGATTTCCACAGAGTACGTGTTTTCTGGCCCGAAATCGTAGCGTACGCGGTCGCTGTTTTCGTGAACGTGCTCAATGACAATCGAGCGGGTCTTGGAACTGGGCGGCTGGTCAAATGCTGCATCAACTGCGCCCGCATATCGTCTAGAATCGATCCCTTTCACATCCACTGCACTACGATCCTCGTCAATCTTGAACCTCACGGAATCGCCGTCAAGAACGCTGATTTGCCACGGAAAAGACACTGCGCCATTTTCTGGAAGCTGCTTTATGAGGAGGCCCAGAATCAGCGTGTTGGAGATGGCGACTGTGGACTTGTCGATCGTATAAGGCAGCTTCGAGGCACCTAGATTGTCGATTTGGTTCGCGTAATGCCTGTTTCTCTGGCAGAAGCCAGACTGGCTGCAATCCTTGAATAGGTATTCTTTCACAGCCTCGACCGTGATGAGCATGAGCAAAATTGCCCAAATTGTAGGAGAGCGCCGCATTTTTTTACAGGCGAAAGCAGGTTGAAGTATGTATTGAAAGATTCGATAATACGATTATGTTAATTTGTTGGTGGTGCGAAACGCGCATAGGCGATTGGGACCCAGTTACTGTTAGAGTGAGACTCTGGGGTGAGAGCTTCTAATAGAGCTAATAGAGTGGGGAAGAAGCCAGCTTTTGGGCCCGTTTTTGGTATTCCTAGGGTCGCCTATGATACATGTGAAGAATTTGTTGAGTTTGATGAATTCGGAGTCTTTTCAAAACTCATGATGTAAATCCTTTGAATATGTTTTATGGAAATACCAATGACTATATATTTCGTGAAAAGGGCAATTGAGCACTGTGCAAGTCTCGAGACCATCACCGGGTCACGCAACTTTTTCTGAGTCTCTCCAATCTCTCTCTCCAATCTCCCATCACCGTCTACGCTAAAAGGGCGATTTCAAAAACAAAAAAAAACAAATGTTGTTTAGATATAGAGAAAAGATTCAGTTAACTGAGCAGCCGTGGGGTTTTGAAAAATTTGCAAATGCTTCTAACGGTTGTTTTTGGAGAGTACGTAGGTCAATTTGCAGAGCTAGAGTCGAGATTGCGCAACCAATTAGCCAGAGCCTCGCAGGCCCGCACCGTAGAAATGAGCTGTGCCATAAGTTTGATGTGTTTAAGGTTTGAGAATAGAAAAGAAAAGAAAAAAAAAAAAAGAAAAGAAAAAGATACAGAAGAACTTCCAATGAGAGATCTCTTTCAAAAAAAAAAAACAGAGCGGGGGAGGAGAACGCGAAATAGAACAAAAGTAGGCTCAGAGTTGGGGTAAAGAGAAGTGTTTGAACAGGCCCTGAGAAGAAGACGCAGGAGAAAAACAGAGACAGACAAGGTTACAGATCCAGGAGATCCTAACTGAGTGTCATGAGCCTAGTAAATTGACGAAAAGAATTTGAATGAGTCGTGAATATTGACTCACACGCAAAAGAAAGAAGATAAGAGAAATAAAAATAAAAGCCCTGAGATCGAGCATATTCTTATAGGATGCAACAAAACCTAGGTCAGTTTATTCATCCACCACCCTTCTGGAATAGTATGAGAATTTTCAGTGGGGTTATTCTCAATGAGTTGAGTCTATATATGGTTTTCATTGTAGCCATCACACTCCACCTGTCCAAATCATACTCCGTGATTTACATGCTGGATCTGACTTATATTACACAACTACCATATTACACAACTACCATATTACACAACTACCAAATTACACAACTACCATATTTCCACACCACAACTTGGCTCTTTGCGCGGTTTCCTTCAATGGCTGCCTGAACTGGTCGTGCGCTGCTCTAAAGGTTTCCCGTGCGCGGCACCCGAAGGACAACATTCAGACAGCCAGAAAAAATATACAGATGCATTCTTTCCATTAGACTTTCAGCGTGACTTCAGGGCCTAGAATATTAGCCTTCCCCACGCCTGTGTCTACTATTCTGAATTGACTTGGACCCACAGCCTCTTCGACAGGCTTTTCTGAGTAATTCCCCGTCTTTTTGTTGAACTCTCTACTGTCTGACATTCGTCTCCTCTGGCAGACTGGCTGGTGCATTGGACATCTTCTTTACGGCTACAAACACGTGTATTTCGGCCCTTGGTTCTTTTGAAACGGTCATTCACAAGAACACGACTCAAACACCACCAGTATTTTAGAAACATATGTCACAAAACGACAGAAAAAGACTGTTTGATGCTGTCGGCGGCTCCCCGAGTCAGCCGGCAAAGCGACCGCTCCAAAAACTCAGTGAGGACGGGCCGCTCACTCAAGAAGACGTTGTGTACTTCAAAAAAGAAGCCATATGGCGGCAGATGAAATCTTACAAACGACAAGCGTCCGAACTCCAGCGAGAAGTCTCCAAATACGAGAAACGGTACCAGGCTTTTCTCTCCGTGCATTTTCTTCTAGAAAACTGGTATAAAATGGTACTTTCTGCGCACGCAACTAACGAAGATTCTGAATCCAGCATAGAACTTTCTCTTTCGCACGAAGAGATTGAGGTCCTCCTAGAAAAGAGGCGCTCAACATTATCATCACTATTGAAGTTGCCTGCCTCGTCGACTATGGAGGAAACTCTATCAAAACTATGCGACACCTTGTCTTTAGAGGCCGAGAGGGATAAGGCGGTGGAGCTTCAGAATGACCTTAACGCGAAAATAGCAGATTTAGAGCTACAGCTAGACGAGGCTTTGAAAGCAAACGATAGAAACAAATCCAAGACGCTCGAAAGGATCTCGAGTGACAACCACGCAAAGGAAGAAGAACCCGAATCTTCTCAAAACGGTACCCAAAACGGCACAAAACCAATCGAGCCGGAAACAGACAATCAGGCTGCAAATGCTCAGCGACAAGAACTCGAACAGTTGAAAATCGAATTTGCTCAGCTCAAAGCAGGAAACGCTTCACTTGAAGAGCGGCTTTCTGCCGCTTTGATGGATCAGCAAAAGGCAGAACTCTCCGCCAATGCATTCACAGAGAAACTCCAGGACCTAGATGAAACAGATCTTTTAAAATCGCGTCGTTACTTGGAGCTTTTGGAGCAGAAGAATGCGCTTGCAGAAATGGCGGCTCAAAGCAAAGCTGCCAAAGAGGACTTGATTGTGAAAGTCAGGCAATCCGAGGAAAAGGAGGGAAACTTTGTGCATAGCGTAAGCCACGAGTTGGAAGAGGATAATCACCGTTTGAAGGATCTTCTCAAGAAAGCCGAAAATGATTTGGTCAGAATCAGAACAGCCAGGGATGAGCTCCTCGGGAAGCAAACTATTTTGAAGCTGGAGGTGGACAATAAGACCACCAATGAGGAGCTCATGAAATTAAACGTCCTGCTAAATGACAGACTCAAGGACCTAGAGGAACAGAGGCGTGCCGACGATACCTCAAGCCCCAGTCTTGAACAGCTCGAGAAGTCGGAGCTTATACGAAGATTGGGGCTTTTGAGTGAAGAGCTCAAAGACATCGAAAAGGCATTTCAAAGCACTCGAGAGTCTAACTTAGCGAAGCTCAAGGAAGTGGTCGATAGAGAAGGATTGATGAAAAAATTGTCAATCGAAAAAAACAAGGCTGACCAAAAGTACTTTGCTAGCATGAGGCTCAAGGACCTGTTGGTCGCCGAAAACAAGGTGTTAAAAAGCCAGGTAGCCAAGTCGCAAGAGTTGGTCACTAAACTCAGCGAATTGGAGAAAGCGTACGTGAGTAAGATCGACCTCTTGACAAAGAGTGTGGATGAGTACCGCGTCATAAAGGAAAGCTCCACTCAGGAGAACACCAAGCTTCATGAGACAATCAAGAAGCTCACCAAAATACGTGAGTTTGCTGCAAAAGAAATAAGCTCACTTAAGGAGGAGCTCAGCAAGGCCAAGAAAGAAATTGGCGACGTGGCAGCCAAGTTAGGTGCCCACAAGACGAGCGAAAGTAAGCTCGAGGCCAAGCTCAAAGCGACAGAGAGCTTGTTGTCCAAATATAAACAAAACAACACTTCCTCGATTCTTCAAGAAGACGAGAAGCAGTTGGAAGCTCTTAGATCGATCACAAAATGCTCGGTATGTTCAAAAAACTGGAAGAACACCGCAATCACCGCATGTGGCCACGTCTTTTGTGACGGTTGTGTGCAAGAAAGGCTCGCCGCCAGACTTCGGAGGTGCCCCACATGCAACAAGGGATTCTCCTCTAACGACCTCCTTTCCATTCATTTATAGACGTCTGCCCTAATTGTATTATATCACATCTACGATCGCTTAATCAAAGTTACTGATGACATTCTTGTCGAGATAGTTTGAATGAATTTGTAAGCCCGTAGTTGAATTGAAATTCACCTTCCTGAGACCGTGGGGTTTAATCCAAGGCTTGTCATTTAAGCAAGTACGGCCCAGACAGTATTCTTCAAGAGCCAACTAACCGTAAGCGGAGTCAGAGCCTATGAGTGTGTGAGATGTATGAACCACAGGCTTGACAACACTCATGAGTGCAACAAACTATTGAGCCCGAAAAAAATCCGGCCCTAGTCTTCGGGAAGAATTTTTATTACATAAAAATGTTCCACGACATGTCTCTCGGATCCGAATTCAAAGTATGCCATTGATAATGTACGTCTCCCTATCCCCAGCTGAAGCTTGCTGACGTGGTGTCACGTGCGCTGCTAAGTAGACGCGCCGCGTGTTCTTCGGAAGCGAGCCACGCATAAATTGTGTAGGTAATGGAATGCACGATTAAAATCTCAAGAGCTCTTTGTTTCACATACTTCCAATCAACACAAATCAGAAAAACCCAAGTTCAAAGCAAAGCAAAGCAAAAAACATTCAAGAAACTACCTCACAACCATTAAATGTGCTCATTACACAATGGCTCAATCAAGTCGTATGGCCCGTTTCATTCATTCATTCACACGCTGGCACGCGCGAAAACGCTGGCTCTTACCTGCACTCCCAGATGGGTTACCCGGCCGCAGCGTCACAAGACGGGAATTTGGGAAAAAAGGTTAGGGGGCGAAGCGTACTCCCCAGCTGTTAAGCGCCCACTCCATGTTTTTTGCAACTGAGACCATTTGAATTCACAAGGGACAAAAGACTGCAGCTTTTCATCTGAGCCTTTATCGCTAGTCTAAAGAATATTCGAAACAAAATGCGTTTTCAGCGCCCACCGGCACCTCTGTCTGCCTCATGAATACCTATTTTTTTCACAGCGTTTAGACGAGGAAGGGGCGTGCAAATACCGGTTTTCCTCCAAGTGTGTCGATCCTTGTTACAAAAAAAGAAAAGCGTGACGCCCGCGCGTGACCTGGCCCGACAGGCTAATTGTCTCGAAAACTGCCGCTTCTAAGTGAACTTGCAGCTTTTTCGAATAGGCTTCGACAAAAAGGCACAAAGAAAGCAAGTAAATTGTTGCAAAATGCGTAGGTAAATCGGTGTAGATGACTGTCTTGTGCTTCCATTTTGCAGCCAGCCTGCAGTCAGGGACGTGTGCTGGCAAAGAAATGCCGGAAGGACACAGTTGAGACGGGTCGCGCCAGCAAGTGGTGGCAGATATATAAATAAACTGGGATTTCCTGCGAAGTGTGAGCACGAAAATTCGCATTTTCCTGGGTTCCCATTCCTTCTGCAACTACTCGCATTGTACACTGCACGACCTCTGGCCCGCTATTCGCACTTCTAATTGGCTAGTTCATCTCAAACATCCGTGCCCCCGCCTGCATTTGCAAGCCTACTTTTTTTTTTTACTTTAATCTGGTGTGCGGGTGCCCATACCTCTCACGTGACCTATCCTAAATGTCCGACAATCTGGTAGCCACTTCCGCCCCGGAAGCAAACACACCCGTGCAAACCCCTCTGGCAGAAAGCTTTGAGCAGGTTGGTTCGAAATCCACTTCGCATGTCGAAACAGAGATTCCAGAGAAACCGCTTTCCCCGCCAAACCCCTCGCCATCCCCAGAAAAGCACAAGCTAGATGAGGACGATGAAATGAGCGAAGAAAATGCGGCCAAAAAGCTAAAAACGGACGGTGATGAAGCTTTACCAGCTTCAGGCTCAACATCAGAGAGTGCTGACAAGGCGGTCGCTGTTGAGGCACCTGAAAGCTCCGAGCTTGTTGAGCCAAAGCTTGAAGCGGAGAACCCTTCGGAATCTTCAGAGCCTTCAAACTCCAACGGGGTCAAAAACGATAATGATTCCGAAGAGCCTCCGCTCGATCCCTCGAAAATGACCCCCGCTCCAAAGCCTCCTACAGAACCAGACATGAACAACCTTCCGGAGAATCCAATGCCCAAACATCAGAACAAGTTTGTGCTTAATACAATCAAGGCTATTAAACGCTTGAAAGATGCCGGTCCGTTCCTTCATCCTGTGGATGTCGTGAGACTCAATGTGCCTTTGTACTACAATTACATCAAGAGACCAATGGATCTTGGTACAATCGAGAGAAAGGCCACGGCGAATGCATACGAGGATCCCCTGCAAGTCGTGGACGATTTCAATCTCATGGTAAGTAATTGCGTGCGCTTCAATGGCGAGTCTTCGGGTATCTCGCGCATGGCCAAGAATATTCAGGCTCAGTTCGAAAAACACATGCTTAACATTCCTCCAAAAGTTTTGGCTGTGAACGGGACCACAGTGGCCCCAGCTCTGGCTAACTCAAGAAGAAGAAATGTTCTTGTCAGCGAGGAGTCCAAGAAAGAATCTGTAGCGGCACACAGACCCAAAAGAACTATTCACCCTCCCAGGTCCAAAGAGTTGCCATATGACGTTCGCCCAAGAAAAAAGAAATACGCTGCTGAGTTGCGGTTCTGCAATCAAGTGATTCGCGAGTTGACTTCGAAGAAGTATTTCAACATTAACTTCCCGTTTTTGCAGCCCGTTGACCCCGTTGCCCTCAACATCCCAAACTATGGTGAGATTGTGAAAACCCCCATGGACTTGGGCACCGTCCAAACAAAGCTCGCCAACAATCAATATGAGAATGGCGAAGACTTCGAGAAGGATGTGCGCTTGGTTTTCAGCAACTGTTACCTATTCAATCCAAAGGGTAATGACGTGCATGCCATGGGTCTGAAACTCGAGCAAATGTTCAACAAGAAGTGGGCCAGCAAGCCTGTACCTGCTGCGACGCCTCCACATTCTGAAGCCGATGACTCAAGCGATGAGGATGACGACGATGAGCCCGAAATCAGCGAAGAGATGTTGTCCAGTGTCCCGGCGATTCAATTTTTGGAGAACCAATTGGTGAGAATGAAAAAGGAGCTCGATGAGTTGAAAAAGCAGCACTTGGACAAGTTGAGGCAACAAAGGGATGCGAAGAGAAAGAAGCGCAACGCTAAGAAGAGCAAGAAGAGGGCAAGGTCAAACTCTTTTGCGGACCATGTCGCAGAGCAGCAGCCCGTGGTGACGTACGAAATGAAAAAGCAGGTGAGCGAGACCGTGCCCACTTTGAACGACAAAAAGTTGCAAGCCTTGATCAAGATCATCAAGGACGACATTGTCATCAGTGACGAGGAAGAGGTCGAGTTAGACATGGACCAGTTGGAGGACCGTACTGTTTTGAAGCTTTACAACTTTTTGTTTGGAAAGAAGGCCGCCAGTGTGGCTATGAAAAAGCAAAAAAAATCAACCTACTCTCTGGGCAATATTGACCAGTTGGAGCAGTTGAGATCCCAGCTTCAGTTGTTTGACGACGCGGAGAGAGGCGGCAATGGAGCGGCGTCGGGAGCTTTTGACCTCAACAACATCCCCGCGCAGGAGTCCTCTGAGGATGATTTGTCGTCAGAGTCTTCAGAAGAGGAGTAAGTTTCGAGGTCAAGATGTCTTTCCTTTTGCCTTTGTGGCTTCAAAGGGATGAGCTTCCAAATTTGCGGAAGCGAGAAAAACATGACTTGGCCTTGAACGCAGATTATGGCAGTTTTGCTGTTGCTCGCAAAAGAATTCAAGTGAGAATGTAGGCAGCTGATTTCGGATACTGAGAGGAATTCTGGGACCGCGGCCATTTGTATCATAGTTTCTTGTACTATACCGAATTCCCATCGAGGAAATAAAATACAAAAGTTAAAAAAAATTAGAATAATAGGGAAGGGGAACACGACTGAATAGCCGGATGCTGAATATTAGTATAAGACCCGGTCTCACAAAATATAAGTGGCAATCTTTATTTCAATAATTTAAACTTCGACGGTGAACATGTTTCCACCAGTGCTCAGACGCCATAACGTTGGTGGATAAATTGCCTCTTTTTGGTAGGCAGGTGCGCGATACGCGATGGCCCAATCTCAATAGACTCCGGCTTGATCAAAGACTTATCTGTCCAGTGTTAGTGAATCAACTCAGCCACCGAATCCAACACTTTATTTATTCTATTTTTTAACATAAACCATCTTCTTTGCTTACGTGCTTGTCTTTGCTGCTGATAATTTGAACGACCACAAAATACAGCAACGCTTTACTCGTCAATTTCTTAAATATAATCACGAAAGTTTGAACATGACAATATCTCCCAGAGACCCAAGACACAACCCGTTGCACATCCTCAAAACTTGCAAAGCTCTCAAAGGGCGTCCAGCATATATAGCCGGCCCGATGGTGCGGTACCTGAAACTCCCGTTCCGTGAGTTGGTGAGACAGTATAACACCGATATCGTGTATACGCCGATGATATTGGCCCGAGAGTTTGTACGCAACGACATCGCTCGTATTAGCGATTTCACCACAAATGACCGGGATCGCAGTGTCATCGTGCAAGTTGGATGCAACAACGTCGAAGATCTCCTCAAATTTGTTGACATGATCCATCCATATGTCGACGGTATCGGACTTAACTGTGGGTGTCCGATCAGAGAACAGGTCCGCGAAGGTATCGGCGCTGCTTTGATGTCTGAGCCCGAGCTTGTCTCCAGCATGGTACGAGCTGTCAAAAAGAAATATGGCAGCAAAGTATGCCTCGAGACCAAGATTCGGATCCACAGCGATCTCGCCGAGACGGTGAGGTTTGTCAAGATGGTCGAGGCGGCAGGCGTCGACTTCATCACTGTTCACGGGCGCACAAAGACAACAAGGCTGTCTGTTCCGGCCAATTTTGAAGCCATTAAGTTGGTGAAAGAAACTGTCTCTGTACCTGTGGTTGCCAACGGGGACTGCTTTTCGCTTGAGGATGCCACAAACATAGCAGAGTTCACGGGCGTGGATGGCGTCATGGCCGTAAGAGGCATCTTGGCCAACCCCGCGCTTTTCGCCAATTATGAAAAGACTCCGTGGGGCGCCGTCGAGCTTTTCTGGCACTTGGCCACTAGCTATGGCTTGCCCTTTCGCATCACGCAGCATCACTTGTCGGAGATGATGGACAAGCTCATACCCAGAAAGTACTTGAAGGAGATGAACGAACTCACTAACTTGGTGGACCTCATCGATTGGTTCGACTGCCATTTTGTCCTCAAACGAAAGGGCCAAAATGGGTTTGCTCAGCTGACTAGCGTCACTTGGCGGGCCGACCGTGGCGAGATTGCACATATTTGATGACTTTCGTGGACATTTCCGGGAACAGCCTGCTCAATCCTTTTTTTTTTTCCTCCATCTTTTCTTCTCTTTTTTTGTTCCTGTTTGTCTCCTAATATACATGGTCATTACTTGACATATTCTTGTTGCTCGTCTGCAAACAAAGTATCGTTCTTGAGCGAGATGCTCCGTGTCATGTTGCTTACTTTGTAGATCCCCACAAGCTGCTGTGCAAGCTCAAACATGTTGTTACGCAAGGAAATGACGATAAATTGAGCATTCTTCGTGCGCTCCTTGATGTAGTTCGCCACAATCGAGACATTTCTGAAATCCAACGCCGCATCAATCTCGTCCATCACATAGAGCGGTGTGGGTTTGTACTTATGCAAAGCAAAGACCAACGCAAGCGAGCTTAATGTCTTCTCACCACCCGACAAATTTGAAATGTTCTTCCACGATTTCTTAGGTGGCATCACACTGAAGAGAATACCCTCAGAGAACGGGTCAAGACTGTCGACCAACTCGAGCTCGGCATTGCCTCCCATGGTGATCATTTGATACATCTCTTTCAACGAGAGCGAGATCGTGTTAAATCCTTCCATAAACTCGTCCAATCTTCTTCGTTTGAGCTCTTCGCAGTGATTTTTGATGCCGTCCCTTTGCTCGACTGATTCGTTGAGCTCCTCCCTTCGCATGTCAAGCTCTTTTCTCTTCAACCCATACTCCTTCAAGACCTCTACATCCACCTTCACTTCGCTCATATAAGCTTCAAGCCCTTCGATCTCACGCTCAACCTCACTTAGATCAACTGATTGAATCTGGCTCTCCGTCAATTGAATAATCTCGGAACTATCGTAATCGGCTCTTTCGTCCTCTTTCATCCATTCCAAGTACGGACCCGTGTCTCTCACCACAAGGTCTGCAAGCGAGGCCTCCGCCACATCAATCTGCTTGCGACATCTTCTTTGTAAACCATGAACTTTCTCGAGCTGGTTTCTCAACTCAATTTCTTCCGATTTAAACTCATTCATTTTAGTTGTGAGCTCTTCGAGCTGGAGCTCGAGCTTATCAACCTGGCTGTCTTTTTCGTTGATTTGTGTCTGCAAAGCCTTTGCTTGCTCGTCAAGATCAGCCCAAATTCTCTTATTCTCCGTGAGACCCAGTTCTATCTCCGCACAATCTTCGTCTGCCAGTGCCAATTCTGTCTCACTTTCAGCAACTATTTTTGTGTGACGCCTTGTATCGTTCTCAAGCTTCTTCAATGCAACACGGTCCGCGGAAGCTTTCTCGTGAATAATTTCAATTTGCTGCTTCAAGGAGTCTATTTTTGAGTTTTGAGCCTTCAACTCTATACCTCCGGCAGCCATGATTTTCTCTTCTAGCTCAGCGACGCGGCTCTCTGAGTCCAACATTTGCTGTTTGAGCGATTGTTTCAATTCTGCGATCTCCTCAAGTTTTGCTTGTTTCTCCAGCACGGCAACGTCAACCTCTGAGGATGCAGAGGTGTTTTCTTTCTCCGCAAGCAACGTTTTTATTGTTCTCGAGACTTCTTTTCCTTCATTAACTAGCGAGGTGATATCGAGCTGCACCGTTTGGATGGCAAACTCGGTGTCTGGCTTAAGGTCCTTGAGCTTTCGCAAGTTTGTTTCCATTTCGTGTAGCTCTACATCGAGACTTTGGACCTCGGTCTCCATAGTTTGGAGCTCGGATCTCATTTCGGACACATCTTCCTCTGAGTACTCAGAGCCATGCGTGGCTGCATTTGAACGCAACTTCATGCCGCCACGTGCGCTCGAATTTCCACCTCCCGACATCGTGCCCGAAGTGTCAACCACTTTTCCGTCCACGGTGACGACCTTGTATCGAGTGGCGCCGTAAGCAACACTTTTGGCTTCCTGAAGATTGCTGGCCACGAGCGTATCACGTAACTTGCTGTAGAATGCTGGGAGAAATGCGGGGTCTTTCGGTGTGATCAAATCGAAGATTCGTTTAACTGTCATAGGACTACCTGGCGTCCTGATGGGGCTCATGTTGAAGTTTTGTAGCTTGTTGAGGCAAATGAAATTCGCGTACCCCAATCGATTTTTTCGAAGGTAATCGATGCACACTTGAGCAGTCTCAACTGTGTCGACGACCATGGAGTCCAATGCCGGGCAAGCAGTGGACACGGCAACATCGTACTTATCGTCAATGACCCCCAAGTCGCCAAGTCTGCCATGAAACCCACTAATTCTGCCCGATTTAGAAAGTTTTGTCAAGCCGACAAGCACAGCATTCTTATTTTGCACGTTGGCTAGCTTTGCCACGGCATCCAGCGTCTTCAGCCTAGCCGAGGCTAATCTCACCCGTTTGCCCTCGAGTGTCTTTTTGAGAGACCCACTTTGCTCTTCACCAAGCGTAATCTGCTCGGCGATGTGCGCCAATTTTCTGTTGAGCGATTCGAGCTCGGCCTCTTTTGCCTTGCCATCGGCTTTGATGTCAACGATCCTCTGTGACTCTTCCTTCAATCTCCGATCGAGTTCTTTCCGCTTTGATTCGAGCATTGCAATCTCAGACTTGATGAGATCCAGCTTTCTGTCTTGCTCCTTTAAACGATCATTGAATGGTTCGAGCTTGGTTTGTAGCTCCAGGATCTCCTCGGAGAAGTGGGAAGTTTTCTCTGTGAGGCTCAGCCGCAACTGGCGAAGCGTCTCCTTTTCTGATTCGAGAGACAGCTCTAGTCCCGCCAACTCTGCTCCAGACTTGTCATTTTCGGACTTCAAATTCTCGTACCGCATCGTCGAGGATGCAAGCGCAGACTCAGAGGTAGACTTAGCTTTCTGGATCTTCTTAATCTTGCTACGCACGTTGCGTAATTTTTCCTCAAAAGACACGGTATGGCTGTTAACAGACTTCTGTTGTTTGCGAATGTTTGCGACGTCTTTGTTGAGGGCCGAAAGTTCAGATGCAAGTGCAGATTTTTCCAGAGTAGCGGCTTCAAGTTCCTCGCCAAGACCTTTGTTTTTCTGCTCCTCCTCGTCCAATTTGGACTCGAGATCCAGCGCTAGCGTATTGTTCGCATCGAGCGTCCGCCGGTGTTCATTAAGACTGACTTGAAACTGAATTGAACGCTTATTTGTGAGCAGCTTTTCCACGTTCAAAAAACGGAGCGCCTCGGTCTTTTTTTCCTCCATTCCATTGGCGTCGGTCTCGACCAACTCAAACCGGTGCTCTTTCTCCAAACACTCTTCGTTCAACTGCTCAATCTGGGTCAAGCTGCTGTCGATCAACAGCTTGTACTTGCTGGTGCCTATGATGTCCTCCAAATACTCAAGAAGGCCATCATCGTTTTCGCGCTCGGCCTTCGCTTTCATTTGCGCAATCGACTCCACCTCTCCCTGCAAAATCAAGAACCGTTTGTGGTCGAGATCAATGCCCTGGCCCTTAAGAAAGGTCGTGACGTCTGTATATGTGCTGGAACGGCCGTTCAAATAGTATTGCGAGCCGTTTGTCCGGAATGCGCGTCTGCTAATGACAAGCTCAGACCCAGCAACGTCTGTGGCAAGTCCCGGCACGTTAGCATCGTCAATCACGTGCTTGAAGTGGATGTCTACCTGGCAAAACTCGATGTTCAGACCTGCCACGGAGTTGTGGATCAACTCCAGCAATTTGCCCTGGCGCATCTTCAGGGCACGGAAGCCAAACACAAACAACATCGAGTCGATCACGTTGGACTTCCCGCTTCCGTTGGGGCCCACAACAGCAGAGAAAGATGCGTTGAAAGGGCCGATTTCCTGCACGCCAGCGTAGGACTTGAAGTTTGTGAGCACAAGCTTGCTGATGACAAGCCTCGGCTCGTTTTTCCGTGTGTCTAGCGAGAGCATCGACTCGCGGTGCCGGCGTTTGGTGGGCGACAGAATTGTCACTTGTTGCTGCAGAAAACTGAGTCTTTCGCTCGGTTCTGCCGATCCTCGGATCCCAGGACCAATGTGACCTGTGCTGCCCTGTGTTTGTGGTCTTTGTGGCGCGTCTAGGGATGGGGTAGTATCTCGTTTGAGCACGGGTTGGGACGCCGACATAGGTCGCGTTTCAGGGGCTGTAGAGCCGCGCTTCTGTGGCAGAGAAGGGGCTTCTGTGAGCGCTTCTGTGGGCGCTTCTGTGGGCGCTTCTATGGGCTCTTCTGTGGGCGCTTCTATGGGCTCTTCAAAGCCCTCTTTTGTGTTTGTACCCAGCTCTGGGCTTTTGGCGGCTAAATTCAAGGATCCAGCTGCGAGATCTGGATCTCCCGTTGGTTGAGAGTCCGTCGCGTCTTCGAAAACCAGAGAGCTCGATGAATTCGACAATCCGGAAGGATATGGAGACTGTTCTGGCGGCAGCGGGCGGTTTCCATAATGATCCGCCAGTTTCTGTGGCGTCAGACTCTCTACAGCGGCGTTTTCTTTGAGCTGATTCGAAATTTCGTGATCATTCGGGTCCAGAATACTAATCTGGGCAGTTGGATGTTCCTTCTCAGCGTCTAAGAGGCTGATTTCTGCATCTGGGGTCCCAATTTTCTCGTTAAAACTCCCTTGAAAAGCGCTTGGCGAGGGCTGCATGGGCAGCGACGCAGACGCCTCGTTATAATCGCTGTTGTTGATGAAAGTGTGCTCATTATGAGCGCCCTGGTCATCCTCATCGTCGCTCATATGGATTCTCTTCTTATTTCTGGCCATGTTAATGTGTGCGTGAAGAGACGAGAAGAATTGATTGGGATTGCCACGTGACAGGCCCTTTCAAAAAAAGAGTATTGTGAAGCTAATTGATTGACTAAAAGTTGGTAGTGTTTTGTCAATAGTTGGGAGAATTATCTTATTTTGGTATTATGGAGCGGTTGGCGGGGCGTGTCGTACGCGCGGTACGCGAAAAGATCCAAACAAGAAAAGGAATGAGAAAAAAAAAAAAAAAAAAATAAGAAGTATGTTTTCGATCGGAGAACGCGAGCAGGATCTGCGAAATTTGGCGTAAAGCCTTTTGGCTAAGAGCAGTATGGTAACAATATAAGGGAAGCCATACTTTATGGCCTAGCGAATTTTATTCAAATTTCAATGAATCTTCCTTTTGAGTTTCTCGTGCTGTTTTCTTGCTTCTGTATACGATTCGCCTTACCAATCATCCTCTCACTTATCTCTCACTTATCTTCTCACTTATCTTGTACCCTCGATTTCTTCCGTCACCTACTCATATTAGTCCTCATAAGTAGGATCAAGCGAACATTCCTACCACTTGTGCTCGTGACTTGTGAGATCCATAATCTTCGAGACAATAATTGATACAAGGTTTACAGACGGATAGAAGAGCTACTGTTCAACCCAATATCGAACGAAGAAAGCTTTTGTTGATTGTAGCTACACTAACCGCTCGCACAACGAATTGATTATTCAGCACTTCCATGAAGCTTCCTACAAATGTCCTAACAGGACTTTCCGGATAGAAAAATGTCAGTTCTTTGACATTAATTTTATTGATATTTCAAAACAGTTTTTGAATGTTTGAAATACTCAGATTGAAAGAGCTTTGGCCTGGATCTGTATCTTATACAAGGCAAGATATTATATATTATGCTATAGAAAGTTGCATTTGTCCATTGTGAGTGCGCTTTCAATAAGCAGGCCTGGTCTACTTTTTGTTTGAATTTTTTTCTTTGATTTTCTTGCAGAATCATAGATTTATATAATAAGGTAGGCATTCAGTTTTGGCTGGTTGAAAACTTCACCAGACTCATATATTCTGGAGCGAGAAATGGCCTTTAAAGACATTGCAAAACACGGATAAGAATTGGGTGATCCTTGAGTACTTTGTTTAAGCGTGTGTAGCTTATCAGAAGAAAAGTTTGTGTTTTGGAAACACCTGATTCCATCTGTGTAATCCCTTTGGTAGAGATATGTTGAGGAGTTTCAGCTCCCTAATAAAGCCATAGCCAATAAGGACAACTCTTTCCATGGGTGCCATCTTTTAAAAGATTTCACCGTTGCCACTGAAGCTTTGTGGTAAACATCTATCAATCTAAAAAGCGGGATATTTAAGTGCAATTTGAAGTAGTTCGAAAAATCAGGGCCACTGCACTCAAGGCTAGGTGTCTCGCAAATCTCAGTTCAAAAACGTTATTGGTTTCATCTAAAGCTATACCTCTCGCATTTATAATGTTATCCAAACAAAAATAGTCCATTCATCAAGTCTTCGATATCTTCGTCCGCTCTTTAATTACCAGAGACTGGCCTCATATTTAATGATGCGTTGGCATTAATAGTCATTCTTAAGCTCGAGGGTGATCGAATTTGAAGTATTGCGTAAATGTATTCATTGATACATGTAGGTTTTCATATCCCGCCTGATGACTTGCCTTTCCCTTAAAAGGAGTTGAGTCTGTGAAAGGCCAATTAAAGGACTCCGGTCTATCGTCTGTAAAGCATAAAATATGGCGTTTCTTTATTCTTCTTAACGACCGCCCAAGACTTCATCAGGCTTCAAGGATGTGGCGACCTACTTCTGCTTGGTTCCCACGATTTCTATCCAAACTAAGACAGATTCACAAAAAATGAATTGTTTGAATTAAGTCAAGATCAAGTTTTACCTCATTGAAAAGGATAATATAGTCTAATGACTTGGTTTTTTGAGAATCTACAATCATTTCGCTCACATAAAGCTTTTTCAAGCCAATGAGTGAAATTCAGTCGAAAACTTCTTGTGCCTATCTTCGCAATTCCCCGAATCAGATGCCTGTCTTGTGGATCAGTTATACTTTTTGGTGCTTTTACCACTGGTACGACCTTTGTATAGTCCACAACTACTGGTCTGCAGGTATTCCATACTTTTTGTTCTATTATACAATGCAACCTCATCCTGAGCGAACATTCATCGCCTTCCAAACTCTAGCGTATTCCTGCGCTAGGTATGTATGTTCAGTGCTGCTTTTTCTTCTCCTTTTTCTCCTTCTTCTCTTTCTTCGCCAACTTCTTTTGTCTCTTTCTCTCCCGTTTCTCTTCGTCATCTGTGACGGCTTCCTCTGGCTCCGCCTTGCCTAAGTTCTCGAGAGCCACTTCATTCTCCTCTTTTGTGTTTTCTTGTGCTTCGTGGTCTGCTTCACTGGCCTTCTCGTCGATACGTTCGGATTCCTCCACAGACATGTCGTCGTTCGACTCGTCAGCAGGTTTATCTTCCGTAACAGTCAGATCATCTTCATCATCAAACTTTATTTTCTTGTTTCTGGGCTCCTCTGCCGAGTCTTCTGCAGATCTTTTGGATGTATCGAGCTCAGCCAGTAGTGGGGGTAAGCCTCTCAAGTCTCTTTGCACCCTCTTCAACTGACCCAAGATCGGGTTGTTTCCAGATGCATTTGAAAGGCCAATGCGTGTGAAGGCAACATTCTCTCTCGAGCCGCTGGCAGCAATCACCTCACTTGTGGAAATGAATTTGGTCAAGATGGCCTCAGCACGAGCCTGATCGATGGGCTTCACGCCAGTCACATGCGCGAGAACCGGTGTGTTCAATGCACTTGGAGCTGCTCTTCTTGGTCTAGAGGACATCCTTTGTATGCTCGGGTTGTTACTGTTTTTTCCGTGGCCCAGCCAGTGCTATCAGTCAGGTGTAGGTCGCCAGAATATAGATCTGGATGTCGCAGCTCATCGAAAAAAAGCTGAGCTTGGATGTTCTCTTGGACTGCAGCTAATCCAGCTCACAGTAGTAGCGCGGATCCCTTTATGCAGGAGACGCTAAAGGTTTGGTTGGTGGGTTTTTTTAGTTGAACTGGGTCTCGAGACCTTGGAGACCAAGTCCCTTTCAGATTCCATAGCATGTTTTCCTTGGTTAGGGGTATCAGACCAACAAATGCTATTTCTAGTATGGTGGGCATTCGCCACTTTTCGCTTCTCAGCAAGCCAGCGATGTTCGCATCGCCCTCGGTGACTCCTCTTTCCCGCAAGATGGTGCTGCTCGAGCAAACACAACCAAGTACCACATTTCTGATGATAACTTTTCTTATACAAAAACGTTTCAAGTCGAGAGGAAACACTTATCAACCCTCCACTTTGAAAAGAAAGCGGACTTTTGGATTTTTGGCCAGATTGAGATCGAAAAATGGTAGAAAGATTTTGGCCAGAAGAAAAGCCAAGGGTAGATGGTACTTAACTCATTGAGTCAAAATTGACTCCTCGTCAACACATCAATCGCTCTTCAAAAATCGACATGACTGTGTCTTTGACCAATTTCACATGGTCACTGAAGCCTTGGCTGGCCACATTTGCTTCTTGAAAGCACCCATTCTTCTGTACATATAGCACACACGCACCTAAAATAGACGACATTTTCCCTCAAGCCTTTTCAAGCGTCTTCGAGTACTCGAGCTCAATTTCACGTATAAGTTTTTGTAGTGTAACGATTGCTAGTTGATGCGTCGCATCGGGAAACTTATTGCGATGCAACCCAAACCATTCTAGAGGTGGGGTAGCATTGCCGAGCTCTTTCAATTGTGGGGCTTCGATGATCGCAGGAGCAAGTGCTTTATACGTGAACTTCGACTTGCTTGTCACGTTTTCGAATGTCTGTTGGATATCTTTATCGAAGTCCTTGTGAGGCGTTTCTGCAGATGCTAGCATCCGTGTAGCGTCCTCTTCCGCCTCGGTCCTCAATCTTGCAGAGTCCTGCGTGATCATTTCATTTAACTCAAGGTCATCCTTGAAGGCTGGGACATTGTCTTTAGTAACTTCGGTTCTCGACAAAAGTGCCCTCTTATGTGCCGAGTACATCTCACGCACACAGTTGACTGAGCCCAAGTTCCACCGGATGTCCACCGTGCCGCCGAACGAAGATTGAAAGAGATACTCAACAACATTTGTTTGATACTTTTGATATGTTCTCATCGAGATCATGAAGCGGGGAAATCCAAGAATCGTTCCTCCCTTGGCTTTTGATGCGTACTCGCTCAACTCGTCAACATCAAAGTTTCTGGTGCTTTCTTTTGACGTCCCGGCTGTGCTGGAAAATGACGCTTTTACGTTGTTGAGTTGTAACTCAATTTGATTTGACACACCAAATTCGTACTCATTTTGAGTGAAATTAGCTGTAGATCGATCAAGTTGAATCACGAATACTTTAGTGTCATGAAAAGAGTGCGGGTACACCTGAAGAGTCGTCAAACCGGTGAACACTTCGATTTGTGTGTCTAGCTTTTTGGCAACTTCCAAAAAGTCATTCGAGCATGCTCTTTTCATAAAAGTTTCCTTATTAGAGTCCTTCAAGATTTCTTTGTAGGATGAACGCTTTTCTTCAATCATGCGAGATATGGTCTCGTATATGTCATAGAAATCCGAGACCGCCAATGATGTCAAGTAAGCTTCGGCAGTGCTGTAGCGAATCGAAACGAAAAGATGATCCTTCGAGATGTTTGCTCCGTTCTTTCTGTTGAAGACATCAAATCTCCAGTTTTTCAAGCTGACGAATGCAAATACGTGTTCATCAAAGATCGACTTGAACTGAAGCTCGTTGAAGCCTGCGGCCATGTGAACCAACGGGATTTCGAGTAGCGGCAATTCATCGAGCTTCCAATCAATAGCAGAATTAATGAATATACCCTTAGTCTTCAAATATCCTCCTAATCTGCCTTCGGATCCCACAAGAACAGTTTGAAACCCCAACTTGAATTCGTAAGACCAATTAGATATCTTTCTGGATATCGCCCATGCCTTGTCTATATCGAGGATCATTGTTCCGAGAGCGGGCCCGAAATCAACTTCAAGGGCGATATTAGCAAAAATAAAATCAAGAGCAACCGAATAATCAGAGCCCGACGAAGCTTTTCCCAGGGTCGAATTTATCTCATGGCTCTTCAAATCCCCCACGTCTCTCTCCTCAGAATTTGAATCATACTGTTTTGGAAACCATATGTCTCTGAATAAATCGACATCTTGATATTGCTTCATTTTCACGTAGCCACATATATCCGATATGCAGCATGTAGAAATTATGTCCAAGTTATCCTTGAAGCCTAACATACTTGATAACATGATGTTTTTGATCATGAGCGAGCCGCTCCTCTCGTCTGAATATATGTGCTGTAACGAGGCGGAAATCTCATTGATCTGCCCTAAAATGTAAATCGAGTCAAAAGATTCAACTCCGGAGCACGCCAGAATGGACGCTCCGTCGTATTCAACAATAGCAGCAACTTTGGCTGTGGGTTCACAGCTCAACGACACTCTTTGTTTTTCGATTCTTATTCCGATGTGTATGTCTGCTTCTCGAAACAAATTTCCGAAGTCAGCACCAGTATTTGATGAACTGTCTCCATTTTGTGACCTTGATCCCTCATGTTGCTTCGCTGAAGAGCCTTTGAAGATGTCTTTGAAAGTGCGAACAAAATCTTCCACCACCGGCACGCATGATGAATACACAGTATTATCCGATTGTGACATGAGCATTTCAGCTTTCAAAACATGCTTTACAGTGGCATTCTTCACATGGTGATAATCCACGGCTATCAGTACTGCAGGAGATTGGAGGGTGAGAGAGTTGGGCTCCTCGTGCAAACTATCCTCTTGGAGTTTGTAAATGAAGATGCGAGCACCTGCAAAACCAACGGACAGTTGCATCGCGGAAAAATATGGCTCAAATGCCTTGCTAGGAACATCTGGTTTCACCGCAATGGCGAACTTCAAGTTTTCAGAGTTCTGCCTAATCAAGTCGGCTCTTCTCGACTTCGCTTCAAAATAGGCTCGTACTTCCGTTCCTGAGACGATTCCCCGCTCAATTAACACAGTTGAATTCGACATGAGACGCACATCCAACTCATCCCCTTTGAGTGTAAGCCAAAGCTTCCGGTTTGCGTCAATATAGTAGTTCAACTGCACCTTCGGCATGAAGGCACGGTTGAGGTTGTCAATCTCAGAAGTTGAGCTGTAGAAATTCGATGATGAAGATCCATGCGCCACAGATAGATATCCACCCATAACAGTCAATTTTCCCATGTCTGCCTTTGTAACAGCAAAAATCCTCTCTGCGCCCAAAATAAGGCCTGGGTAATCTTTATAAGAGGACCCAAAAAGCCATCCAATACAGAAATTGTATGATAAGACGTGAACAGAAGTGAACATCGACTTTCTTTCCTCATTTCTTTCATCTGAATTTACTTCTGGTAGAGGTCGTGGGCTCATCGATCCTCCGAGATTGTCTAAGGTGCGCTTGAGACCATCAGCCAATTCAAAAATCTTAAGTAGAACTTGCGGGCTCAAACAAACGCGGAAGTGCTCAGATTCTACCTGCAACGACTGACCGCTTATCCGGTCGCTCTCCGTGGAGACATCGTTCAAAACCTTCAATGATAAATGAAAGTCTAACAAGGTCGAAAGTCCCACTGAATACAGTGGGTCGTAAATCGTGAGTCTGGTCCCTGGGATAACTAACTCACCAGAAACTAGGCTCGAAAGTAAACCAAGCCCTGGTGTATTGGCCAAAGTCATGCCGAAATCTTCAAACTCAACAGTATATCGGCTTTGTTCCTTATACGCAAACCAGCCGAGATACTTTTGACTCACTCTACATTTGAAGAGCACTTTTGTCTTGCTTTCCTCGTCCCCAACGTTCGTGCCTTGTTTGATTTTCGGGGGGCCCTTGAGTTTATTGATCAATTGGCTTTTAAGCAACACACCTCTTAAAAGCATTGATTTATCTAAGATTTCCTGCTTGGAGCGCAAGGCAGTATCAAAAGCCTTCAAGATCAGGGGCGTCATCAATTTAAGGTATTCTGACTTGACATCCGTCTTCACTAGCCATGCACCCTCGAGAAGTTGTAGTACAGTTGCCATATGTGAGTCGGCATTCTTCAACCTGAGCACTAACATTTCACGGAGTGCAATTTCAGAGGAAAACCCTGCATGAAAGTATTCTGCAAAACATTCTTGTTCAGAGACCAATACGTTTGTCCTTGCTCCCGTCAATTGGCCGTGAATTCTGAGTGGACTCAAGACATCTATCGAGAACAGAAATCTTTCCACGTTGAATTTCAGGGTTATGTTAGGTATAGCTGTCTGGGAGCTTTTTGCCGATGATTCCTGATTAGCTATCTTTGTTTCCACAGAGGTGATGGAATCAAGCAAAGGACCTAGATCATCATCCAAAAATTCTACCATTGCAATATGAAGGGTATTTTGGTAATCGCTAATTTCCAAACTCGATGCCTTGGTATTGTGGTCCATCACAATATCCATTTTTGAAGCATTCTTAAGACCAGATAGCAAGATTACTGTATCATCTAGGCTGAGTCTTAGAAATTTATCATCCTGTTTGTGAAACGAAAAGCTCAACTCGCCCAATTTCAGGGCCCATCCAAGGCTCAAGTTGGACACGGCTGAAACACTACCAATTAAAGCGGCGGTGAGTTCACTTAATGCCAATTCGAAGTGAGTTTTCGTGAAGCAGAGTTTAGAGTGCAAAGAGCTCAAATTCACTAAGAGGGAAAATTGAAGCGCTGATTGTAACACTTCGACCTTCCGGCCACCAGAAACCAAGTCTTTGTGTGAGGACTGAGAGGCTCTGAAAAATTTGGAAATTGTGACTATTGACGCCATCAAAGACAAGTCGACCACGCCCATGTTCAAAACGATATCTACCTTGGTGAAGCCCGTCTGGTCTCTCATGTCAGATTTCCCATTGTTGTGAACTTGTGAGACCGAGGCCTGAGCACACAATCCAGAGGATGAAACACAACTCAAACTATCATCTTTGTCTTGGAGGTTAATTTTGATAGAGTTCAAATTGAAATGTGTCTGGAGCTTGCTGTCTGCCAACACAGATTCCAGAAAGACTTGACGAAAAAATAATTCTCTCTGCTTCATGTTGCCCTCCCATGGTCTCCAAGCCTTGAAGCTTTCGATGACCCACACCATAGCATCCTCAGGCGCTCTTTGAGCTTCGTTGTTTGGATCGTATTGAGTGTCGTCTCTCGCACGCATTTCATTAGCAATACTTCTGAGCTTTGTCATAATTTTCCAAGACTCATAGATTCTTGCGTGATCTCTATTGGACCGCAAGGTCCTAGCAGGTTTGGTAATCACCTCCGGATCCGACAGAATATTGTTCACAGTGGCAAAATTGCACAAGGAGTAAAGCAAGTCCCCTCTCCACTGAGCTGCATTTCTCGAGGCTTTCTTGAAATTATTGATTGCAGCATCCATACCGGCCATCAATGACGAGCAAAAAGAAAATACATCAGGCAATAGCCGTTGCTGAATGTCAACTGTTAGGGCGTTGATCAGAAAAGAGGCTACCAGCGCGCTCTCCTCATTTTTCGTGAGCCAAGATTCGACTTCAGATGCTTGCACGATGCACGCTGCAGAGAAGCAGTTGGGAATAGATACCGACGCATAAAGCTCGCTTGCATGAAAAGCGAATGTGAGCGTTGATTGCTCCTCCAAATATGACCCCAAGCGTGTTCGCACATGCTTCAATTGCATCACTAAAGAAGGCTCTGATATCGTAAGCGTGAAAACTTGCTTCAGATGAGTCGTGGAGAACGCAGACTGTGGGGATAACATGCTGTCTTCCACCATACGAAAGTCAATTAACGGACTCACGAATCTGAAATTATCGACCATAGACACTGGCATAATGAGACGCTTGAGATCTCTCATGACTTCATAATGAAGAGCATCGAGCAATGAATTCATCTCATAGCCCTCGATACCTAAAGCTAATTCTGATAGATATCGAAGGCCTTCTGGACAAGCACTCACCTTCACCGTCTCAAAGTTCAAAATTAGTGAATCTGTTTTGTATTGGTCTGATGATGAATTCGTGGGCTTGAAATCTTCGTCAATGTAGGCTGTAGTTGGATGCATCTCGTCCTTCACGTATGAAGATTCCTTCAGACTCAGATATTCACTGAAGCTGTCCAACGAACTTTGTTGTGACTCATTTGAAGCTTCTTGTGATAGATACTCTTCCGTCAAGGGGTGTGAAGCCATGGGAAGCGATACGGTTGGAAAGACTGAGCCTTGCGCCTCTTCGAATTGACTGTCCTTCTCCTCAGGGTATAGCAAGAAAGATGCTCGATGTGTTGTCGCGTCGTTTCTCTTGATATGTTCATGCTGTGAATCTCGATGTTCCTTCATGTCGGCTTTCTGGCCAAAATTGGTGACGTGAAGCGATGTATCCAATGTAACATAGTAGCGAGATTCGCTCGACTCGTCCACTATCCGTAACGATATTTTTGGCAACAACAACGACACGCGACTCGAGTATCGGAAATTTGCTACATCGTTGAATGTAGCTAGAACGTCATGAATCTGGACGTCTAGGAATAAGTTTGGCGCACTTAGTTGAAGCTTCAATATTATTTGTGGGCACCGGAAAGAAAAATGAGCGGCATCATACACCGTTGGAACCTGGTATGTCAAGGAGTTCTCGAGATCCCTATATCCCAAAATAAAGTTGTTTAAAAATGTGTCAATGCTTGTCAAGACTGTCGGCGGTCCGTTGATGGAAATCAAGTCACAAGCAAAATCCCACTTACACTGGTATGTGAGGTCATCTATTCCTAGCATTCTATGAGTATGAATGCTGAAAGTGTCAATAATAACATCTGGCTCGCGTGTGGAGAGAAACGAGTCGTAGTCTAGTCTCTCGAAGACAGTGTCTCTTGAAGGCATCGAGCCCGCGAGCACTTGATAACCTTCTCCTGTACTAAAATCAGCCTGAAGATCCATGTAATATTGACAAAGATGAATTTCGACATCGAGATAATCAAATGAGAGCCCTAGGTGATGAGTGTGATCGTAAAGTTGACATGGAAAGATAATCAAGCCTTGTCTTGCTTTGAACTTGAAAAGGATATTCAAGTCATTTTCGGCTTTGAGGAGTTTCCAATATTCGGTTTTGCGTTCCTTCAGAAAGCTATCCAACGATTCACGATTTCTCAATGAGTTGCTCATCGACTGGCTTTCGGACATGGGAGTATCCATCCCTTCGCTAAGCATGTACTCCTCGAAGGTCCTGAAATTCACAAAGTCTCCGAAATAATTCTCACGGAATGCGAAAAGATACTTGATCAAGTATCCGTGGAAAAGAAGAGTGATGTCGTCACCAATAATATTGATGGAAGCAAAATTGTTGTGATCAAGCTCGACTTTGCTATAATAATTGTAGAAACCAGAGATTTCAAATGCGCCAGTACTCCCCATCTTTTTACTGCCTTTCATGAAAGCACTAACAGTATGCCACGGAGGCACCACGAGAGTCAAGTCCAACAGTGGGGCAAATATGCGATACTCAACTGATGAACTGGTGCTGAACATACCTCTCAAGGGTATCTTGGAGCTCACATCCATCTTGGGCCCGCTAAAGCAAATGAACTTGTTTGAGTCAAAATCAAGAGGGTCATTAATAATATTGTGATCGTTCACGTTGAAATAAAGCATGAAGTCGCGTACAGTCCAATTGAGATAGTACGTGAACGGACGGAAATTTTCAAACTTTGCCGGAGGACCAGACCCAAAATCAGACACCAAGTCAATGAATAAGGTGATATGTTCGCGCAAGAAAAAGAACTTCCCATTGCTTGAATCCATATTGAACGTCCACGTACACTCTCCGTTCCATGCAAGCGGGAACCCTATCTCGGCGTTCACCGTATGTCTATCTGCCGTGAACAAAACATCGTGCGTGACGGAAGTCCTCATTTCGAGGTCCTCCATTATAAGAGATAGAGTGTTGGGCCAGCCCCGGGCAGATGCCACATACGAGTTAATGTACTTGAAGTCCGTACCCTTACCGAGCTTGAGCTCAAGCCACCCGAAAGGACGGGTGTTTTTCAGCTTTGGGTCTTCTTGCGTCGCAAGCTCCTCCTTGTCTTTGCTGAATTCACGTGTGGGCACACGAAGAATGAGCTCGTTGCTCGTAGAAACCAGCAAGTTGAAGCCGGCATAGCTTCGTAAAGACCCCGGCTCATTGTGGGCCATAGAAGGTTCTGCGTCGTGAGCCAAGCTTGGAAACAAAAGCGCTTGGAGAGGGCCTCGCTGCCGATCTGCCCACGACCCATAGTGGATTGTGGCCATCGACAAAACGATGTCCACACCCAGCTCGGGGCTGGAAGTGCTGGCCTCATACACAGATTCTTTGGTGGGCTGGATGCCAGGCGTGTCGTAGTAATACACTAGCAGGGTAGCCACAGAATCGAGGATCAAGCTGTATTTGGCATACTCCTCAATATCGTTGAGCTCGACCAAGCGCTCCTGCGGGAACTCGCCCACGTAGCGCCGGAGCCCGTGCCATTCTTCCGTCTTGTTTCTTGTCTTGCGGCGCGCCTGTAGCTTGAGATGTGCTAGTATGCCCTTGAAGCTTCGATTGCGGAACGTATGCTTGAAAGCCGCAGTCACCCTGCGCCTGAACGACTCGGGTTTGCCCAGGGTGTATCGCTCGGGGTCGTAGGTGATGTTTGGCTTCATGTGTACTTGGAAGCGGTCCATGCCGATGTCAAAGGACGTGCGGAAAAGGTCCAAAGCAGAGGGCGCGCGAGAGACGTCCAAGAGGGCCTTTGCTGTGCGGAAAGACGCCACGAGAATCGACGGCGTGGTGTGGTTGCCTAGCACAAAGGCCCCGCGCCTGACTGTGACTTGTAGCGGGAGAATCCGGAGCCAGAAGTTGAGCCCGGACTCAGATTGGGAGCCCGCCAAAGGGAGTTCGGAGCCGGCGGCAGAAGACCCAGATGCGGTGTGCGAGGCCAGCCCCGCCGAGAGCTTTGCCAGAAACCCGTTGCGCAGAGCATTCTCCGGGTCCAGCTCGAACTTGCGGAGCGTGTGTTCGATGTTTTCATACGCCGCCGTGCGGTTGTACATGAAGACCTCTAGGCCGTCGATATGGAGGAGCAAATTGGTCGGAAGACCCAGGTTCAGCGCCTCCGAAAGGCCCAGGGAGGACTCCAACAGCTCTGCGCCGAAATGGAACTGCGGAAGCCGCGTCATGCGGAGGAGCCAGTACCGCCAAGTCAAGTTGAGTCTGAGGATCGAAACAGTATAGTCAGCGGTCAGGATGACGACGTTTCGTGCCATGATCCGGCCGCCCAAGGGCGCCACACGAAACGCGCCGATCGTCACGTCCACATGGTGGCGTTTCCAGAGGAAAATGTTGAGGAAAATCAGGATGACGTAGCCCACCAAACGGGCAAAGTAGAAGACAAACGCCAAGCCCAAGATCACCACTAGCACCCAGTTCACAAGGTACTGCCAGCTGGCCAAGTACTGTGTATCCAGCGGGATACGAAACGAGGTTGCCATGGCCGCCAGTCAGGAGCCAGAAGTCGAGTCGGGTGCAAAAAAGAGCTTGCCGGGTGCAAAAAAGCTTGCGGAGAATGTTTGCTATGGTTTAATTTAGTGGCTCTTGGGGACCTGGGTTCAGGCCTGGGTTCAGGCCCTGGGTCGCGGGTGATGTATGGGGAAGCCCAGGGCGAGGCGCGATGGCGAAGCGCGATGGTGATGAGAGGCTTGGGCCTGGGAAGCTGGAAGCTGGGAGCTAAGAGAGGGCTGAGTATAAGTCGGGAGGTTGAGAAGACACGACGTTAGTAACAGCGGAAATTTAGAAAATGATTTCTTTTTTTTTTCAAGTGGGGGACAGAGTCTGGGGCAGTGTTGGCAAATGGCGCGAATTGATTAAATTAGTTATTCAAGTCCGCAAATCATATTTGTTTTCCGCGACTTTGTTAGTCATTCAGACGCAATTCCTCGGTATTTAGATATATTTTGAATAAAAAATTGAATAAATCAATTAGATTTTGCCGATACTCGAATAAATCTTTTGCCAATACTTGATTAAATCGATTCTTTTTCATCTTAGTCAAATACATATTCATGAATAATTCAATTATTTTGGCTCAATGTGAAGGGCTTTGACCAACGTCATCGGAGTCATGTCAGATTAGAAATGCTTTCGAGATATGCAAT
>JAJLZY010000064.1:0-58512 GCA_030564885.1 Metschnikowia kofuensis (nom. inval.)
TCGACATGCAGACGGCCGTTTGAAGATATCAATTAGGGTTTGGCAAAATTTGCGGCACATATTTCAAGTTCTCGTATGCAGGCACCACGCGTTGCACGCCGGAAGTATTTCGCTTGTCTGCCTGGATATCGATCCTCGACAAAAAGTGAACAGTAAACCTATATAACTAGACACCGCGTGTGGGAGCAAAAAGCGACGTAGCTCTGAACGCTCGAAAAGGGACTGGGTCAGTCTTGTATGCTCGGGGGAAAGAAAGAGATACTTTGCTCTGAGATAACATGGCTGGAAGGCGTTTCATGATTCAAGCGACCTGTAACACCTCTTGTTGCGGTTTGTTACAAGGGGCGAAAGGAAATTCCTGGAGCAAAATTAGCGGGCGGTATTGGTGATGTAATGCGAAGTGCTTATTACAAGGCGTGTGCAGTGCCTTGTACAGGTCTACACATCACACCAACACGCAAATCGGGCGGAGAATGGCGGCGCTAATCCATGGGTGAGCAATTACAAGCGTGATGCAAGTAACACGTTTTAAGTAAAAAAATGAAAGCATTTTTGAAGGCTTGTGACTGTTAGAGAGCACACCAGCCCAAGGCTCCACGACTCAACTATGTATGAGTAAACCTGAAGCGGGACAGAAAGTGGGTGCAATATTTCGGCGTGATGCACTCTTAACCTTTGAGAAATGAACTTTATTTATCATCTGAAATCAATTTTGCGCAGTGCGCACTGCGCACCTCCTTGGGATTGCATCAGAGGGCATTGCCTACAATCCCGAGCACTTTGTGCCTGCACACAGGACTGGCCGCGTCATCCAGTGGGCAGAGTCTTTTGATATCTGACGATCGGGCTTCTGAAACAAATTTTTGTGCAATGCAGGTGAGCTCAAGCAATTTTGGTTTTTTATTGTGGGCGTCAGTCTCGATTTCAGGTATGTCCGTCCTGAGAAACTCAGGCCTGTGTTGCGTCATACTTATATGCAATCTCGTTGATATCTCAGGTCGGAGAATGGACTCCAGGCCGAGATGGTCGAAAGAGCCGGGAAATTAATACGATTTTGGATAACAAGTTGCAAAACAGTTAGTCAAAAATGTGGAAAATAGACCGCCTGATCGTCATCACTTCTAGTGATAGAGGTCATGGGCCTGGACTAGACTAGCTCATCGAGTTGCCTGGGATGAGGCGCCTCGTAACACAGGAAGATTCCGCCCAACTGCTCTTTTCGATGTCTCCGTCGCACTTGCATTGCTGTAGCCCACCTGCAGGCCCGACGCATGTACGGCATCTGACTCTCGCGCAAGGGCGAGGGCCGCGTCTTGCGTAAACCTATATGCAGTCTATGCTGGGCAAGCTGCCTGGCTGCGAGCCGGTTGAAAGATGATGAGCGCATCACCATGTAGCTGCAATGATGCAGTTGGGATTTTCACGCCTTCTATTGTCGCATCGGCCCGCATGACACGAGAAGACTCAAAAGTATTAAAGATTGGCAATTCCACATTGGCTTGGCAAGGAGTTTCGTCATTTAAATCAAAACACGTTCCCAAATTTCACATCCTTGAATCTTTTGCATCTTGTCCCAGCATACTACCTTCCTTTTAGCCACAAATACTCCATATGATATGAGCGCCTTGTCAGATACCTTTATTAGGTGCTGCTTTGTGATCATACAAACAAGAAATCTCGATGAGTCTCGCTGTAGGCAATTGGCGAAAGTGATTGACACACTCGATCTCTCTCCCTCCAACCTTGCCGTGGCTCTCATATACCTCTCGAAATACCAGTCGAATTCCGTGAATTCAATTGAAAATAGCGAATCAGACACGCTCCATTATTATATGATTGTGGCCTCACTTATACTTGCGAACAAGTTCGTCAACGATCAAAGCTACACTTTGAAGACGTGGCACAGCATCCTTTTGAAGTGCTCGGACTTCCGCCCCACGCTTGCCTTGTTGAACCAACTCGAGCAAAACTTCTTGGCGTCCTTGAACTTCGTTTTGGCAACCAAACACAACCCTGCATTATGGTTGCAATTCGGCAGCTTGAACTGGGAACACGTCATGCAATTGCAAATGGCGGTCGACTGCTCCTCCAGTCTACAAATCCAGAGCGTTCCAAAAGCTGTTACCCCGCCAATTTGCGACTACGGTTTGGCAACTCCTCCTCTGGCATTCACGATCTACACCAGCCCGCTCTCACTCGCGGACACAATTTCGCCGTCACCCGGAGCTCCCTACACGCCACTTGCATTGCCCTCTTCTTACACCAACATGATTCCACTGATGCCGCAATTTGCTCAATTTTATCCTCTGCCGATGCCTCAACATACGCCGCAGCACATGTCAATGGCGGGCGAGGACTGGCACCAACCCACAAAGAGGCGGAAACTAGGCCATGGAGCATGCGGCGTGGGATTTGCATTTGAGCCTGCACTAACGACTTATTTTAACGTATGATTTTTAATGAACACTTAGCATTTTTGGCGCCATGCCAAAATTTACGATATCACATATTTTATACTCGATGTAGATCCTGTAGAATTTTGTTGTCCACTAGGCTTGTGGAAGATGGGCACGGCTTCGAAGGCTCGTCAACTCCAATACATCAGCCTGTTCAAAATGAGGTTAGTCTATCGGCATTGGGGGCTGGACGCGGAATGTGATGTATAATGAGCACCGCAATAGGACTGCGCATAGTGATGTGTGAGGCCGGCGAGGAGCTAGGCCAAACAAAAAAAAACAAAAAAAAAAAATAGAGAAAAAGTGAAAAAAAAAAAAAAAAGAAGAAGGTTTGCAACGGCCAACCTGGCAAACCTGAAATAGGGGCGCGCAAGCCGGTAGGCAAGGAAAGCAAGGTTCCAGGCCGCGAGTAAATAATTAAACTCCTACTTCGAGAGTCGGAAATATTTACATTCTGGCTTGTCCCTTCGTAAAGGACACGTGTTACTCAATGCGATTCGCAGCCCTTTTGAATATTGCACCAATTGCCAAGATTCATCAGAGAAAGGTAGAAGGGCGGTGCCTTTGGCATTCGCGCCTAACGCCGAGGCGTGAAAAAGGCTCGTCGAAAAGCCCATCATCTTTGCTTGCGCTCGTTACGTATTTCATGATTACTTTTTGGGCGGTCGTCACTAGCCATGCGCAGCCGCTCTGCATGCTCACGCAGGTCATTTTTGCACAGCTGCTTATACGTTGGCACAACAAGGTCGTGTGCCAACCCCGCGAAAGTGAAAAGCCTACGGACACGACGGCATACTTTGCCTGGTCGGAGCAAGGAAATTGGGCAAACCCCGTAACTGCTGCCGAAATATCCTTTTCACAATCTGCATTGCACACAAGACGCGCCCGCTTTGTTGCCTCGTAACTGTGTCAATTGCTTACACCGAATAACAAGCAACGGGCTATGGGTGGGGGATCCAATTGACGGTGTCTCGCCCCTATCCAGCAACCCATTGGCTTTTCCTCGTAGGCCACAACAAATTGTCTTCCTTGCCCAGATTTTTTTCTTTCTGCTATTGAAACTATGCTTGACTTTTCGGCGTCTCCCGGCTTGAACTAAAGCTCGCTGTCGAGGACCTGCCGCTACTGAGGGCCCGGATTTGTGTCTCAATGCTTGGCCGGAGTATCAGTGCATTCACGGCCAACCCTGTACTTGCCCTTGGCCGCCCTTGTTCGGTGTTATCTTCCGCTCTAGGATAATTAAGGTTTTACATTCCGCTTTGAAGATTTCCCCGCGTATGTCGGGCGACGCCCAAAATACTTTTGCGAACTCCTGGGGTAACATGAGCATCTTTCCTGTTCGTGACTATTTGGCTAGCACTGCCCCTATTTTCTTACTCCCGCCTTTTTGTTCAGTCAGGGTCTGGCCTCTTTGTTCTCAAAACCCTACACTCCTTTGCTAACTCTAAGTTATTTGCGTGATACGCTTAAGTAACACATCTACATCATCTTCTGGTTTTTTTTCTTTATCCCACACAAGACGGAATTCTCCGATCGGCCCGCGCAAAATATCAAATTTGCTCCTTTGTGACTGACCCCAGCTTTCTAATTTTTTTTTATTTTTTTTTTTTCATTTTTCATTTTTAACGCCCTATAATATGATGGAATCTTTAAAAAAAAAAAAAAAATTCATTTGTTTTTTTTCGTGTCTCTTATATATATTTTTTCTTTTATCTTTGGTTTGGCCTACAATAGGGCGCTAATTTCAGGCTTTTAATTCTCGGATATGCTCAAAAAATAAATATATGACGCGGCCTGGCCCAGCTGACGATTTGTCATGTGCGACTGGCTAAGCCTAAGTACGCATGGCCAAAGCCCAGAAGTGCGACTAGTTAGGCGCTCATCCTGTAGCTGTGCGTGCTCATCTCGTCCTCGGAGTATACATTATGAGTCTTGGAACATGCTCTATTTGCACGGAAACACAGGCAAAGTATCGTTGCCCGACTTGTAGCGTTGTTTATTGTTCATTGCCGTGTTTCAAGAACGAGAAGCATAGCCACGACAGAAAAGCCCAGCTTGACCCGCAAACAAAGGCTTTGGATCAGTCTATCGAAGTCATATCGAATCATGCTTCTGAAGAGAAGGCTCTAAATGCCAGTAATCCCGCTCCTGAACAGACCATGTTTGAAACGATCGCCCATGATCCAGTTGTCAAATCCCTTCTTCAATACAAATCATTACAAGTTCACCTCTCGATTTTACTCAAGCTCTTGCTGGACTCACTGCTCACCCGAGAACCGATCTTTGAGAACCGGAAGGAAATTGTCAACATGCGGCTATGTGAACTTCGAATTGGCGGACAAGAAGAGAATGAATTGGTTGAGGAGTTCGTCCAGCGAGTGCTTTTTGTGATGGCTCAGAAAGCAGAACAAAAAGGATAGTTCCTGGAGAGAGGTGGTCTGTGCTCGAAGCTGATCCACGACGGCGATAATCTCCTTTCATCGATGCCAACAGAATTCAGCCTGATACTGGGTTTGTGGAGAAGAAACTCACAGATTCAAATGGAGCGAACTCGATATCGGCAGTGTTTTACATCTAATACCTTTTACTTTGAGGTCCGGTACGGCTTTCCCTTTCGCTATAGATCGAAGGCAAAAATTCTCGCTTGATGATAGCTCAACAAGGTGAATTAGGCTTAACATAGCTGATCGTCGGATGATGGTTGCTCAGATTTTGCCTGCCCAGACTGCCGCTGGCTGTGCGTTGACTTTCTTGTCTAGTTTGACTCTGAATAGGAAGCCTCCGAGGTCATCAGACTTGTCGAAGGCGTCTATTTGAGCTGAAAAGTCGTCGAGTCGTTGATGACCTGTGGTAATATATAGTTCATCGTCGCCGGCACCTCCAAGACCCGTACACGTCACACGTTCTGCTGGCAATGTGTACTTCTGCTGTGCTTTACCATCCCGATCGTACTTGAGAACGGTGGATGTACCGAATACGGCTTGATAAAACACACCGTCTCTGGTCATTGCAAGACCATCGGGCTCAGGTGCTCCGCTAGAAAATACATTTCGCATGTCAATCAAAGCCCGTTTGTTGGAGAGTGTCACGCTATCGTGATCGTAGTCGAATTGCCAGACAGTGAAAGTCAAAGAGTCGGTCCAATAAAATGTCTTACCGTCCTCACTGAAGGACAATCCATTTGGAATAAACGCATCCTCCACCATTGTTTTGATGGACAAATCTTGCGCAGAAATCCTGTAGAGCACACCCACAGCCTCGACTTTCCCCTGCGCCTTCACGGTTGGAAAGTCGTTCATGAGACCGATCCAGATATTGCCCCAAGGGTCAATGATTCCATCATTGGAGCGCATTTCTGAGGCACGCGAGGCCGAAAGAGGATACTTGACAATATACTTTACTTCCTCAGTTTTGAAACAGGCTCGGGCCACTCCATATTTTGCACAAGCTAGCACAACGTCGGGGTCCTTGGTGAGTAGCACAGCTCCAATGGATTCTCCGGGCTCCGCAAATTTGAGTACCTCATGTGTTTCTTCGGATTTTTCATTGCTTCTCAAACCAACTCTATGGATCTCCGCGGATATGATGTCGACCCAAAGGAGCGTGTTGTTTGAGGGATTGTACGTGATACCCTCGAGAAGGCGCCCTCTATACGACGGCAAGAAAATCTATCTGTTAGCATATCATGATTTACAAAACTCTGCGCAATTTAATCTAGGCGAATGATGCACATACGTCGGTTTTTTCAATCTTGGTCAGAGTCATTAGGAAGAATTGCTGTTCTGGTAAGCTTTTTGTCTCCCAGAAATTTATCAGTCGTCGCAACAGAGTGTACAGCGTGGGGGATCCCTCCCCGCCTCGCCGGAATTGATTCCACTGTAAGCAGGTGGGGGCGCATGTGCAGGCCAGTACTTTTGGCTCTACACGATCCACACACTTTTCATTGTATTGAACCGGATGTTGAGCTTTCAACAAACCAGAAAATGAAAGTGATTCTGGTGGTATTGATTTGATTGTATTAGCTGTCGGCAAGTGATCTTTGTGCATGGCTCTATTACCTCGGCGTGAGGTGTATATTTGTTGACTCGGCAATTTAGATTTCGAATTGACAAAGCTGCACACCAGCGCAGATTTTCTTTTCGCTTGAAACACTTAGGCCTGGTCCTTCAATCCCCACGTCTTGGCCAACTCAACCATCGCTTCTGTGTTCATCAGCGCATCAATCACCTCGATTGGGACCTGGTTCTCACTATGCTCTTTGCGAGCCATGGCTCCCATATTTGTCTCTGTGATGAGCCGGAGCTCAAAAATTCCGTCATTGTCCTTTTCAAGCAACTCGTGCCAAGTGAAAAGAAGGCTGTCCCACTTTCTAGCAAACGGGTTCACATCGACTATGCTGATGGTGTCATGAGGGGCCGGAATGTAAATGTCCATGATGTAATTCTTGAGTGGGAACGAAGATTTGCGTATCGTGTTTGACAGGAATTTTTCGAGCAAATCTAAAAGCCTTGGATGTAGTTCTTGTAAAAATTGATAGTGATTCAAGTCACGCTGAGAAACGCCTAAAATCCGGCGGTTCTTCACGAAGATACGGAATTCGAGAGCAGGGTTCATCTCGCGGGTCCATTTCTTGATCACGAGTTCTGGCGCTAGACGCGGTCCATCTTCCTTGTCTTCACACTCGTCATAAACATGCCCATCAAGGTCGTGGGCCACGTGATCAGAAGCGTTTAATAGCAAGTAAATATCGGCATTGGATGTGCATTGCAAGGAGTTATTGATCAAAATCCACCGTGCGTCTTTGGGTGCAGACCAATTGAGCTTAGGCATGACGTGTTTCCACAGCCTGACTATTGTCTGGATTTCCTTGTCAAAATCGGCAAATGCGGCACACGGATCCTCGGGTCCAGCCGTACCTAAGCGATCACTATTTTCATCCTCATCTTCCCAATCGCTATATTCATTATCACTGTTTGCAGATAGTTTCTCTTCGTAGCGGGGAGGCGGTAATTTGATGCTGTCACTATCAAGGTATTCCAAAAAGGCTTCTGGGATATTTTTTAGGACCTTTGCTTCAGGAGTATGGCTTGCAAAATGGGGGCTCCAGGCAGAATAGGAGCACTCGTTGATCTGTGCACACGTGATATTAAGTTCATTGAACATGAAAGTCAGTTTTGTCATTTTTAGCTAGGCTCGCAATTTCCACTTAGATATTTTGTTGAATACTTTTATTACAAATCAAAGGATCTGTAGGACTCTTTCATGAGATGAGTTCGCGAACCCGTACCTCCAAACAATCGTGGCTGCAAAAAGAGTATGACAAGTGATCCAAGCTAAGGGCAGACTCGTCAATTTGCATGACAGAACTTTGAGTGTTAGCGATTGATGAGATTGGAGAGGAATAATCTCGGTGAGGTTTGTATTTTCGGAAAACAGAGAAAAAGCACCTCAGCAGCAACTCTAAGGTTGTCAATGCGAGCCGGTTTTTTATATTCCGATTTTTTGTGAAGGGACAAAGTTGTTGTATCGTACTCCATTATGAGAATGCTGTTGATTTTTCGATGCAATAACTATAATAAATGAAAGTATAGCACTTTTGCCCTATCCACAAATTTGCTTTCCTGACGGAAAATTAAGCTTTCAGTTTTCAAATCAGTTGTCAAGAGGGAGCTAAAACATGACTCAACTGGACGGAGTACTGTCGCTTTTCGAAAGAAACGAGAGAGCTGACATCCTATGGATCTTTCGGAAAAGCTAAGAATTTGCTAGAAGCTTTATTTTCACGTAACATGATCTCATCCCTTGTTGTTTGACGAAGTCATTTCATTTAGCCGCTCACCCTCTGCTGGTGTTACACCCGTGCCTCCCTCTTTCGTGTCGCGCGCCGAAAAACCTCACTAAAAATGAAGAGAGGTGTGAATTGATTCCTTACATTTCGAACATTCTAATCCCCTCACAAAATGGCTCTGGTAAGAAGTGCTGCGCCTTCGAACGCCACATTCAGAGATAAGGAGAAGCCTCAGGAGGTGAGAAAAGCCAATGTTCTCGCAGCCCGCGCGGTGAGTGATGCCATCCGGACTTCTCTCGGTCCAAAAGGAATGGACAAGATGATTCGTACGAAAAAAGGGGAGATCATCATTTCCAATGACGGAGCAACCATCTTGAAACATATGGCGATCTTGCATCCTGCTGCACGTATGCTTGTGGATGTCAGTGCTGCGCAAGATGTCGAGGCCGGGGATGGTACAACCTCGGTAGCCATCTTGACCGGATCTCTCTTGGGTGCCGCCGAAAAGTTGCTCAATAAAGGCATTCACCCGACCCTCATTGGAGAGCTGTTCCAACGCGCTGCGGCGCGTGTGTGCGAGGTTTTCTTGGAGATGTCCCACAAGATCTCGTTAAGCGATAGAGAAGTGTTGATCAAGGCGGCGGCAACGTCGCTTTCGTCGAAGATCGTCTCGCAGTACTCGCTGTTGTTGGCCCCTTTGTCGGTCGACTCTGTCTTGAAAGTCATGAACGAGTCACAGACAAATGTCGACTTGAATGATATCCGCCTCATCAAAAAAGTGGGCGGGACCATCGACGACACGGAGTTGGTCGACGGAGTTGTGCTCACGCAAAACGTCTTGAAGAATGCCGGAGGACCCACTCGCGTCGAAAAAGCCCGTATCGGCTTTATTCAGTTCCAATTATCCCCTCCAAAGCCTGACATGGAAAACAATGTCGTGGTAAGCGACTACAGACAAATGGACAAGATCTTGAAAGAAGAGCGTGCGTACTTGTTGAACATTTGTAAGAAAATCAAGAAGGCGAAGTGTAATGTCTTGTTGATACAAAAATCGATTTTGAGAGACGCAGTCAATGAATTGGCCTTGCATTTCTTGGCCAAATTGAACATCTTGGTCATCAAGGACATCGAGCGTGATGAGGTCGAGTTCTTGACCAAAGCTACAGGATGTAAGCCCATTGCCGATATCGAGAACTTCACAGAGGACAGACTTGGGTCAGCTGATTTGATCGAGGAGATCGAATCCTCAGGCTCCAAGATCGTCCAGATCACGGGTGTCAGCTCTAAGAACACGAAGCCCACAGTGTCTGTGGTTGTCAGAGGCGCGAACCAGTTGGTTTTGGACGAGACCGAAAGATCTATACACGACGCGCTTTGCGTGATCCGTTGTCTTGTAAAGGAGAAGGCCTTGATTGCTGGAGGCGGAGCTCCTGAGATCGAGGCTTCTAGAGTCTTGGCCAAGGAGGCCACGAGGTTGAGTGGCGTCGAGCACTTTGTCTACCAAGAGTTCGCTGAGGCGTTGGAGGTTATTCCCACAACCTTAGCTGAGAATGCAGGAATGAACCCAATCAACGTCGTTACGGATTTGAGAAACAAACACGAGATGGGAGAAAAGAACGCCGGAATCTCGGTGAGAAGATCTGGTACCACGAATACTTTCACAGAAAATGTCTTGCAGCCCACCTTGGTCAACACTAGCGCAGTGACGTTGGCCGCGGAGACGGTGAAATCCATCTTGCGTATAGATGACATTGCATTCAGTCGCTAATGACCGAACCCCACCCCTCATATACCAACAATACATATAATCCATGAAATGAAACAAAGTTTTTCAATCGAATATAAAGTACACACCTACTGAAGCCTGACAGACCGCGACAAGCCCTTCTTGATACCGGTTTTTTCTCCCTGGTAAGGGCCACGATTGCTCTCGTCGTACACTTGTCTGACAGACTTGAGTTTTTTCTGGGCCTGGTCGTACCTCTTTCTCTTCTTGACCCTGGCGTTTCTGTTGTCGTTTCTGCGGTTGGGCGTGAGACCCTTGTTTTTCATGATTTGGAAGTTTAATGCACGCTTTCCGTGTTCGTCTGCATTTTCTGCCAACTCACCCAACTTGCCCATGCGAGCAGCCTTCTTTGCCTGGTCGTGGGCCAGACGGCGTGCGTCTTTCAGTGCCAGTTTAGCCAGCTTGATACTCTCGTAGTAGTCGGCCGCATCCTCGTTGATTTGCAGAGCCATTTTCTGGTCATCTGAAGCGTAGTCTTCGCCGTCCAAGTCGTCGCCCAATTGAGCCTTGTCTTTGCCCAATCCTTTCTTTCTGGCCTCTTCCACGAGTCTTTGTTGTCTCTCAAAGAAACGCTCTCTGTATGGCAAGTCCAGGTCTCCATCGAACCGCTCGTTCTTTGCGTTTTTCTTTGCGGCCTGGTCGATCTTCGATGTGTAGAAACGTAACGATTTCTTCCGACGATCTTTCTCCTCCTTGTCAACAGAATCAGGTACTGCAGATTCTGTGTAGTCGCCAGCGGCAACCGCCTGCGGCTTTCTGATGGTTCTCTTTGCCATGACATCAATGTTGATCTCATTGTTGTCCGGTTGCTCGTCGGAGGAGTCTGACATTTCCAGGTCTTCGTCGTCCTCAGAATCTGTCTGCAATCTCTCGTCACCCGAATCGTTATGTACAGAGCCTTCTTCGTCAGAGACCTCATCATCTGACTGGAGTATAGACTCGCCTGTCTCTTGGCCTTGATGAACTGCGTTCTCCGTGCCAAAATTGAGCTGGTTGGCCTGTCTCCACACTTCCCGCGTGCTTAGAATAGATTCCATCACCGGGCTTTCTTTCATGGAGAACTTCTGCATGGAACGCAAGTTTTCCACGAATATAGAGAAGTATGAGGAAATCGAGCCGAGGTATGCAGATAACGCAACGTATTTAGCGTGGGCGAGCGGCTCAGAGGCACGCAGCTTAAAGGTCTCGAGCTTGGGGCTCAAGTTATTGAATTCGTTCAAAAGCGGAACAAATTCAGGGTACAGGCCATTTAAATGCTTGAGTTTTTCGTCGTCATCGAGACTTTCGAAGTCAACCGCCTCTTCCTCCACCACAGCTCCGCCATGGACGCCATCTTGTTGGTCAAACTGCGTGGCACTCTTTTGCCAGTCTTGCATCATATCCTCATCAACAAAATCGTTCATTGCAAGCTCTTGTAGATGCTTTTTTTGTTGCCGAAGAGCTTCCTCTGCCATCTCGGCTCCTCCATCGTCATCGCTGACGTCGTCACCGCCGTAATAGTTCTTTTTAGACCCCCAACGCTCTTCTGCATCTTCCTCATCTTCCTCTTCCCCTTCTTCGCCCTCGCTGCCGACGTTTTTGTCATCTTCGCTGTCGGAGCCGTCGTCAGAACTTTGTTCTGTCTGGTGCTTGAGACCCAATACTTCCTCCTCGGAGTCGTCTGCATCCGACGAGTTTCCCCCTATATAGCCCCCGGCTTGATCTAGGAGAATCTGCTCATTTCTAGAGTCAAAGGCGTCGAGCTCATCGTCCGAGTAATCGTGTGTCTTTGCCATCTTGAGCTTAGAAAACGTTGGGGTTTGCAATAATATGTACAATGTGAAGCTTCTCTTCTCAGCTCTGTTTTATGCACTCCTCCGATGAGATCTGAAGCACGAGTGAACGCAAACTCAGTTGCTGGACAAGTAATTAGATTGAAGGATAAACCGGCAAGCTTTCTTCGCGCAAACATTTTTTTCTACAGCATTACTATCTAGATTACTTGTCGGCTTGTTGAAAAAAATGGGGGCAAGTATATTGCTCCGGCATACAGAGAGAGACATGTAATGAATGCAAAGAAAGAAGAATGGGGGCTGGCGGAAAAGCAGTCAAATGAACTTTTTTAGCCCTACAAGGTTGCTTTTTCAAAAGAACTGGTTTGTCAAGATTTAATTATCTTCTTGGTTTCGAAGAACAAAAGTAGGGCTTGTTCTGATAGCCCTTAATAGTTTTACGACTGCCTGCATATAAGCAGCTAGGTTCTTCTGTCTTAACGACAAATCCATGGGAGGCCAAAAGCGTTTTTTTCAAGAGGTTGATCTTTGACATTTTCCAGCAAGGCTCACACGCGTATAGAAGAATACAGCTTGAAACATCATCGCGCTGAATGACTTGAGCTCGATGAAATGCTGACTTGTCGGAATGAACTGATCTCAAATTAGCATTTGCTTGGATATAAATTGGTAACAAGGCCCCTGAGCTAATCTCCAATCTAGCTTTACCTCAACTTCACAAAACAAGAATTTTCAAGCACTCTGCTCATTCGAGCTAACGACTCCAGTTGAAAATTGACGGTATTTCTGCAGCGCATGGGAGTCACGTGATCAAGTCCAGACTCTGAACTATCCTTACTTCAGCCCTACAAACAAAAGTAACGAAAAACGATACAGCTCAAACTGTGAAAAACCTCGTAAGTCTAAAAGTTTCAAGTCCTCTAATTTATTAAAGCCGTGGATATTGACAGTACTCAGCACCTCAACTCGGCGTCCTGCACACAACAAAACACATCGGATCTGTCATGTTTGCATCTTAGATCATCGGGCCAAGACTCCTCCTTTCAGGTGCTGTTGTGTGACACGAAATCCCCTTCAACCCCCTGAAAATCATATTTTCCACCGCCTTAAATGTCAAACAGACTCGGGTCACTCAATCCGGATAAAACCGCGGCCAAAGCAGGGCTCAAGTTTAAGCCCAAGGCCGTGGCTAGAAAAAGCAAAGAAGATCGAGACAAAAGCGCCCCGAAAACCAAAACTGAAACCCCGCAGAGACTGCATGCGTCTGCACGTGGAAGAGGCTCCTCTCGAGGTCGAGGTAGGGGCCGTGGCGGCGCTTATGTGGGCACACACGTGGTCTCGGCAGGTCCTTTGGCGATGGGGTCTGTAGGCATGGGAGGGGGAACTACAACCACAAAAACGGGGCTCACAAACGACCGGATATACACGTCCGGCGACTCAACCTCGTCTGCGCCCCTCGCAGGCTTGAAACTCAAGTCACGCGATGGCGCCGTCAAGAAATTAGAAGGAGATCCAGCCTCAGACAGCGATGGCGACGATCCGACAAAAATCAACATGAACAAGGAGTACGCCTTCGATGATTCCGAGACCGTGCTTTTCCCCGTTCGTCCACATAAGCATCTCGCGTCTGTTCTTGGCCCCGAGCTCGTGCTAGAGTCCTCGACGCTGCCGCTGGCGCTGATGACGCCCATGTCACGTGCGCAGACGGTAGAAACAGTGAAACTGGAGGAGTTTGACGGCGTGGCGCCCGAGATCATGGAGTCAAAGTTCACCCCAGCGCCGTTGCTCGTCAACCCAGACGAGAAACAGGAGGCCGACGAGCACGACCGGATCATCGATGACCAGAAACTGATTGTCGACATGCTCACTCAAGAGCTCGATAACATGAAGACCGACGACGCGGCCGACGCCGGCATCAACGACCAGTATGTGCTCGTGCACGTGCCGCAGATCAAGCCAAAAAGCGGCGAGTTTGTGCCGCTGAAGTCGCACTTTGCCTCGGCCCTGGCCCAGAACTTCGATGGCCAGGTCGGCAGCTTGAATTTCCACCAGCTGGGCAAGATCACCATGACCGTTGGCGACGGGACTGTGTTCCAGTGTGCAGGCGGCAACCCTTCGTCGTTTTTGCAAGAACTTTTTATAATAGAAAACAGCGAGGCGAACATAGATCCAGACGATGTTGACGAAGACGCGGCTTCGGTACTAGATGCCGATGGCCGCAAGATTGCAGGCCGTATTTACCGGCTTGGGCAAATCGCAGGCAAGATTGTGGCCACGCCGGCGATCCAGTGATGGAATATGTTGAAAGGTGTTATCTTTTCTGCATTGAGAAAATTAGATTTTTAATTTTCCGAACCGAACGACGCTCAAGAAAGCTTTGCAGAGCTCGAGGGCCAAAATAAGCTAATTCTTGTCGTTCTTCCAAAATTACTATTTTCTTGCCAGAGCGAAAATGAGGTTGTTGTGGGTGATTGAAGTCTTATACTCCGTTTCCCACGAGTGAGCATGCTGTTCTGAGGAATTTAGATCAGAATGTCTTTGATGACATAAGAAGGAAATTACTTCGCAACCTCTGACGCTTGATAAATGTTGCATTTTGAATGGTCACGGTAGATAGGCATCAAAGTCAAAGCACGACAAGTATATACGTCTTGTACATGTTTGGAGATCTTCTTCTCTTTCCAGATGAAATATCCACCAAAAGTTTAAATCATGAATTGAACACTTACGTATATTGTTCAGATTAGCTCAACTGCTATGTTTTGTATTGTGCAAACGCATTATCTATAGTATTTGAGCTCCATTGCTTCTTTGAGTATCTATACGAAAGACCGGGTGGAAAATTCTGAATTGCTCTTCGAAGAAATGAGTCAATATTCACAAGAAGTTTTTTGGAAGGACAGTCATAAGATTTCCCTCACGGTAATCCACAGGTGTTCAAGATGGATCGTTAGCCCAGAGCACTCGTAAAATTATCAAATCTTCTCCTGACATTCATCGAAAGTACTGGTAAATCACTGGCTGCGGAGCCACTCAAACAATGAGTTCACTCCATCAGGTCCTACGCCGGCCAGCCCTTCTCTCATTATGCAAATGTATATTTTTCTGGCCTATACTTCCCAGACCAACCTATCTAATTACTGATCAAACGTGCCGTCAACGCCTCCAAGTCTTCCAAAGTTTCAGGCTCGTCAAGCTCCACCACTCCATCATCACGGGCCTCGGCTCTGCTCGATTGCTCAAACCATCTAGCCTTCTTGTTTGGCTGTTCAGGCTCTTCATCCAGTGACTCGAGATCCTGGTCCAAGTCGCCAGTTCCAAGTGTGACCACTGTTCCCTCTTCGTCGTCGCTGCTGGCGTCTTCTTCACGCATGCGTTTCTCTATCTCCTTCCGCTTCCGCTTTTTTTCTTGTCTCTTTGCACGGGCCGTTTCCTTATCTTCGACATCGGCATCGTTCATGGCCTCTGTCTCCTTCAAGACGTATTGTTGTTTTTGCGTCTTGGCATCGCCCTTGCTCTTGAAATCGTCTTCGCCCTCTAATTCATAAAGCGGATGAGCGGTACCGTCGTCGTCAAACCTAAGCTTCGTGGGCAAGCCATGGTTGGCCGCAGACAACTTCTTCGAGAGCGCTTTCTTTGCCTGTCGCTTGGAAACAGGGATCGATAAGTCTGGAAGCTCGTCCTCGGCAATTTGATGATCCCTTCTTTTGACCGCCATGAAATCGTCGTCGCTGTCGTCAGAATCGTCATCTTTACGGATTTTTGTGCCTGTCATGTTGAGGTACTCCTTCGAGAGCACAGTCTGATTTTGTCTCTCGAACATCCGGTCGTACTTCGTGCGCACACCCTTCTTACCATCGTCCTCGGTTTTCTCCTCTCCGTCTACATCTGCCTTTTCCAAGTCTAGCAATTTCTTCGACATGTTTTTCTTTTCTTTACCGGAATCACCGCCCTTGATTTTGATTTGCGGAGCACCTGGCAATCCCAAGGACTCGGCATACTTTTCGGTGGGGAGCTCGTCGATACGAAACACCTCCTTATCCTTCTGCACATAAACGGACTTGTAGTAGGAGATGAAAGCACGCTGGCCCAAATTCTTCATCTGCGGATCTTTGAAGCACAACGACTGAAGTTGCGGCCGGATGGATTTCTTGCTTTTCTGCTTGATGTTCATGTACTTCGGCTCGATCTTACTTCCTTTGAGCCGGCGCAACATGGCCTGTTCCTCGGATGGCAAAAGCATGAGGAGCGACTTTCCCGGGCGTCCGAATCGTGCACAACGGCCCGCACGGTGCACGTACGTTGCAGCATCCTCGGGACAATCGACCTGCACAACCCAGTCGATAGCTGGAAAGTCGAGCCCACGTGCCACAATGTCTGTGGCAAAGAGGCACGCGTACTGCGCATGTGTGAATTTGGCAGTGGTCTCCAATCTGGTGACCTGCTTGTGGCGGCCATAAAGCTTCATAAGCGATATGCCCGGCTGTAGTGTACGGAACGTTTCGTACGCGTACTGAACTTGCTTCAGCGACGAGAAAAACACAAGGATTTTGCTTTTCAAGTGCAGTTTGATAAACAGCCACAACACGTCGAGCTTCTCGTTGAGCGAAATCCGCACATAGAACTGTTCCAAACTGTCTGGCGTGGCTGCCATCGAGTTATCTGCAGAAACGCCGATTTTCCTTGGGTTCGTCAACGAGAGACGGGCCAAGTCAGTGACTGTCTCCAGCGAGGTGGCCGAGAATAGAAGGGTTTGTCTTGTGGGCGGCAAATGACTCACAATGCTATCGATCTGTTTCTTGAACCCCATATCAAGACACCGGTCCGCTTCATCCAAAACGAGGACCTGCAAGTTTGTGGTCTCCATCCCCACAGTCTCGTTCATGTGCTGCGAAATCCGGCCAGGCGTTCCCACGAGAATGTTCATGCGGGCTACTCGCTCCTTCTCATATTGGACGTCTTTCCCTCCGGTCACGAGACCTGCAGAAAAAGTGTTGTACTTCCCGATTTTGGTGAGAACTTCGAAAATTTGCACGGCCAATTCTCTTGTGGGCGAAATGATGAGGGCTGCAAGTCCGTCATACTCGGTAATGTTGTTCCGAATGAGCGCCTCGACGACAGGTACTAGGAAGGCGAGTGTTTTACCCGACCCGGTTTTCGCCGTGCCCATGATATCGTCGCCTTTCAATGACATGCATATGGTCTTCTTTTGGATATCAGTCATTTCTACGAAATTCGCTTCCTTTAATCCACGGAGCGTAGCTGCACTAATTGGCAAGTCCAGAAACTGGCTCAAAGCTGGACCATCTGCAACGGGATCAAACTCGTCAATGCGTTTTTGAAGCTGCGCGACTTCCTCTTCTTCAGAAACACGTTTCTGTTTGCGATCGATTTGCTTCCCCTTTTTTTGTCTCGCCATGATGTTTTTGGTTATTGTGTGGAGAAAAGGATTTAAGGCACGAGATCGGAACGCACAGTGATGAGCATCGATGAAAACTGCTGGGAGTGCGTGCATATAATGTTTTTGGCGAAGCGTTTCTGGAGAAAGAATTCTGACAAACTTCACCCAAAATTGGTAATTTGAACAGGTCAAATGCACTGAATTTGTTTCCAGATTCCACAGAAACCACATAAAGCTCGACGTTTTCAAAGTCACCCTAAATCACTGACCGGCTTGGACGCCTCATATAAGCTGGTGTACGGGTGTTAGGCTCGTCTGGTGCTCTTTAGGCAAGCTGCGTTCTAGCCCGATTCAGGCCTTCGATTTTGAAGCTGCGAAGTTGAAATTTGAAAAACACGTATCTTCATTTTCCTCCAGAAATGCGTTTTTCAAAAGTTCAAGATCTCTGCATACTGGAGAGCTAAATCCCCGTAGACATCTGGTTTCTCCTCGTTCATCACCAGGTAGCACAAGTTGCCCTTTGGAATGTCGTATTTTGAGATCAAATCGGCGAAGATCTGCTTGCGGTCGGCCGTCTGTAGTTTTGTATGATCGACCTCGATCTGAATGAGAAACCCACGGAAATTGCCGTGGAGAGATACATTGGCTGTGCGGATCACCAAGTTCCCGTTTTCGAGCTCGTAGACTTGCCCCCCGTCGCCCTTTATGGCTTGCCGCTGAGTCCAAAGACTTTGCATCCGCTGACCAACGAAGAAATCAAACAGATCGTTGAGTCCAGAAGTTGCTCCCTCGTGGAGATGCTTATCTGGAATCGCAAGTTCGTCCTCCTGGCCAAGCTCCTCCTGGATCACGTGGCTGAATACGGCAGCCGAGGTTTTATTGACAAGCGTCACACAAGAGTCATGGAGATACGACGGCACCCACGTGTAGAGGTAAGAGTTTTGCGGCGCAGTGGCATGTGTTGCGGCCAACTCGGGCGGCACCAGGTAAATATTGTTTCTGAAGATCTTGAACAGGAAGTTCCATTTGCCTTTGAGTGAGGGGAGTTTGTTGGACATCTCATCGTGAAACTGAAGAATTGTTTGCGGCGTTGCCTGGTGAACCAAGAGAACACTGAATTGTTAGTAATGAGAGAATATAGAAGATGGAAGCAATTGGGGAACGGCAATTTGAGGCTTTCGGACAGAGTCTTGAGGATGTTTCCACACAATGGGGTCCAGTTTCATTCAAAATATGGGGAAAAAAAAGCACTGGAGTCTCACAATCACTTTCCTCAATCTCTAGAGCCTGGGTATATATTGTTTCAAACTCAGGTTCCGAAGCTTGATAGTCTTTATGGTGAGAGCTATTTCTGCTAAGCTCCGCGACATCGTAGGTGGCAAAGACTAGCCCTCAATGATTTGAACATACGCTGATACCATATTGAGCTTGATTGTAGATGTAAATTCCCCGAAAATAGGACAATCACTTCAATCAGAAAATCACAATATGGACCTGGATCGATCAATCCGCGTCGTGCCTCGTTATGCCGTGCGCGACACCCGTGCACCATGAATTTGCACCCATCGCATGCGATAGGCATCGGGTCTTCGAGATGCCGAAAGCACTAGTTATCAAGCACACTTAGCATGGCAAACAACGGCAGTGTCACGCAAGAAGCAGTTTTCATAGGAGCCAACAAGCAAGGTCACGTGCTCGACTACTCGCCCGGTCTCGTTGCGTTTGGTGCCGGCCACGCCGTGGCACTTTGGAACCCGTTATCCAAGGCCCACGAAGGCGTTCGTCAAGCGCTCAATGGACATAAAAAGGAGGTCACATGCGTCCGTTTTGTTCCTGGGTCTTCAGATCTAGTTTCTGCTGGCGAAGATGGACAAATAATCTTGTGGAGAAAGGCCGAGGATGGTATGTACTCGCTTTTGCTGGCTGTAGATCGTGACCAGTGTTCGATCACGGCATTGGCTGCTACTGATGACAGGATATTGGTCAGTGGCTCGACTATGGGCGAAATCCTGATCTGGCAGCTAGCCGCCGGCGAAGGCTCCGTCTCGCATTTGCACAGTTTCCGCGTGAAATCCAACTTTTTCCCATCGACCTTGTGTCTCGAAAAGATCAACGACACTTACCTTCTCGTGATTGGCGGGACTTCGCCCGATTTATTCGTCTACTCGTTCAATCAAAATGCAAGCGATTTGCAGCAGTGTGCTGTGCTCTCGGGCCACGAGGACTGGATCAAGTGTCTTTCGATTGTTGCCGAAACCGAGGGCCTCGATTACATTCTTGCCTCGGGCTCTCAAGACCGGTATATCCGGCTCTGGCGGTTGCGCCTCAACAGCACAATCGACGACTCGGACGAGGACGAGTCCAAACTCGTACTCTTATCGAACAAACAGTACAAATTCAGTCTCGGAAACGACCGTGCGGCCTTCAGTTTTGAGGCCTTGATCATGGGTCACGACGACTGGGTCACTGACCTCAAATGGCACCCTTCGATGGCCAAAGGAAATAACAAAAGCGAGAAAGTAGCCCATTTAGAAACGGCCGAGTCCGAAAACAGTACACGGAAATTACAGCTCTTGTCCCTGAGTGCAGACACCGCATTGATGGTGTGGGAAATGGACCCCGATTCCGGAATCTGGGTCAGTGTCAGCCGCTTGGGTGAGCTTTCCATCAAAGGTGCCTCCACGGCCACGGGTGCCTCTGGTGGGTTCTGGCTGTGTCTTTGGTTCACTGATCTCGAGTCTCCGGCCCAATACATACTTGCCAGCGGCAAAACAGGCGCCATTCGTGCCTACAAAAACGCAGTTCCAGAAACTAATCTGTGGGAGGCCGTGCTCGGCGTGACCGGCCCCGTTCGCGAGGTCACAGACCTTGTTTGGTCAAATGAAGGCACGTATGTACTTGCCACGTCTTTAGACCAAACGACAAGATTGCTTGCTCCCTGGACTCGCCACAGGCCGTCCAATAGCCCGCAGATCACATGGCACGAGTTTGCACGGCCTCAGATTCATGGCTACGACATGATCTGTGCAGACCACGTGTCTCTGACGCGGTTTGTTTCTGGCGGAGACGAGAAGATCTTGCGTGTGTTTGAAATGACGCAATCGATCAACGAGCTTCTCCACAAGTTCTGTGGCGTTGAGAACTTTGCTTCGGGCGCTGAGGGCTCCGCTCTTCCGGAGGCAGCGTCCTTGCCCGTCTTGGGCTTATCTAATAAGGCAGCAAACGAGCAACTAGAGGCAGGCGAGGCGCAACAAAGAGAGGAAGATTTTGAAAACGAGGGCGAGTCAAAGACCCCTCTCATCACGGACGTGCTTGCCTCCTTGGATGGCCCCCCTCTCGAAGACCATTTGCAAAGACACACGCTTTTCCCCGAAATCGAGAAATTGTATGGCCATGGGTACGAGATCACGTGCTGTGCCACGTCTCCCAGACACACGCTTGTGGCCTCGGCGTGCCGGTCAAACTCGGCAAAACATGCGGTTATCCGTGTTTTCAACGCAAAGCACGACTTCCAGTTGGTGGAAGAGGCGTTAGTCGGACACAACCTCACGATTGTAAGTCTAGAGTTCAGCCCCGATGGCAACTACTTGCTTGCGGTCTCACGTGACCGTCAGTTTTCCATGTGGCGGGTCGTGGACGAGGAAACAGGGAAGTTCGAGCTTGTCGAATTGAACGCAAAAGCGCATTCTAGAATAATCTGGGACTGCTCGTGGGCCCCTGAAGGTACTCCTGTTTTTGTCACAGGCTCACGTGATAAGAGTGTCAAGGTCTGGGAGGTCCGTGGAGACAAAATCGAGATGATTTGCCATGCAAAAACCGAATTTGCCATCACTTCGGTCGCCTGTTTCCAAGATAGATTGGTCGAGGGAAAGCTCATAATAGCTGTGGGCCATGAAATTGGCCATGTTTCTTTGTACAAAGTTTCGCCACAGGCGCAAGCTGCTCTTGAGAAAATTGTTGATTTCAGCAAGACAATCATACCTGGCTCTCGAGTCAACAAGCTTGCGTTCAGCAAAAAGACACTTGGCTCTCGTTTCCAATTGGCTGTGGGCAGCGCAGATACTTCCATTAGGGTATACATGATCGACCACGCGGCATTCTCATCGTGAAAATATTGAAGTCGTCTCTTGTCTAAAAATGGAAACAAAAAGCTTTTTCTTTCTGTGTCAAACAAGTCGAATGTCGATGTTGTATGAGTGAAACGGGCTTCGGCTTCTTGGGAACTCAGTGCTTGCGTCGTTTGCAGCCGCGCCCTTCAGAAAAAACCATGAGAATTGAAAGGTGCAAGAAATGGGAAAAGGATCAGTGCACAAATGCTGGAGAAAGTTGGAAGGTAGAGACGAAGCAGAGATTGAAAGGGAATTGTTTAAGCTCTTCACATCGAAAATCCAAGTCGTTCTGAAAATTATATTTATTGCACAAGCAATATTTTTAAGATATAAATCTAGCTGCACTGGAAGCAACGTCGTGGTTTTTTCATCGCGGGGGCTTTGGAGCGCGCACGACCCGTCAACACCACCGCGGCACATTCACCGCTGGTATCTCGAGAACTGCAAACCTTCAACTTACTACCACCCCAAATTACATCATAATCATGGCAGACAAATTTCCGGAAATAGACGTCGATACCGCGGGCCAAGAAATCGAAGGCGACTTCTTTTCCCGCGAAAAAGAACTTGTCGGAAGCGAGTTTCAGACCGAGGAAGACAGCGCGGTCTTAAATGACGTCGAAGACGGTGAAGACCAGGAAATCCAGGACTTCAAGGATCATTTCCCAGAAGTGGGTGAGGCCGAGGAACCTGCACAAAATTCTTTAGAAAATGAAGCTGATGTCGATGATGAGGACGAGTTCGAGGGCTTTTCATCTGCGCCCCAATCGACGCTCATTCAGGGCGAGTCCGAGCCATTGAAAGAGTGGAAACAACGCAGGAATTTGGAGATTGAGGAGCGGGAAAAGGCAAACTCGAAGAAGAAGGCCGAGATTGTCGCGGCAGCTCAGCAAAGCATCGACGATTTCTACGATAATCACAATAACAAGAAAGAAGAGCATGCAAAGCAAGTTTTGAAGGACCAAGAGGAGTTTTTGGAGAAAAGAGATGGCTTTTTAAAGAGAGGCACGTTGTGGGACAGAGTAAACGAGCTTGTTGCCGAGGCCGGAGAAGGCTCTGACTCCAATCGTGACAAGACTCGCTTCAAAGGTTTGTTGACGAAGTTGAAGGGTAAGGAAAACGTGCCAGGTGCAGGTGGCTATGCCAGTTAGGAGACAGTGAAACGAAAGTAAGATCATAATAAAGTGAACATAGATACGAGGCCTGGCTTCTCGAATGTAGTGCGAGCGACTGCTTACTTTGAGCAAGTCTCAGTTGAGCTTATGATGACTTTCACATTTTGCTGATTGCCAAGGTAATTCATCGAGCACAAAAAGCTTGCATTATTTAGTTCATGATTCTGTCCACGGCCTTGACCCAAGGACTCAGCTTGAGTTTATCTAGCTCTGGGTCCTCGGCTAATATGGAGTGCTTGTTGATGTAATCGTTCAAGTTCATGATTTTACAGATCAAGAAACACATGAGCCCGGTCTCCATTCTCAGCCATGTACCCACTTTCAAAAGAGTGAACCAAGGGTGGTTTTCCTTCAAGATCCGCCATTTCGAAAGCACTATGAGCTGTGCCAAATACATACTGACGTCGTTGTAGAAGTCTGGTTCGAGAAAACGAGAATTTTTTCGACTCTGGGTGGTCTTTGTGAGCCTGCGTGTCTCATTCTGTGGCTCCAGAATCCAAGTTTTAGGCTTCAAAAGCAGAAGTAGCTCGATTCCTTTACTTTGTAGTAACATGGCAGAGACACCGGCTGTGAGTCCAATAACGCGCAAATACATCTTAACCGTCTGTTTTTGGTTCCTTGCGTATAGCTTTTGGAGAGGGCGCCACTGGCTAAGTAAGGGCGATGTCAAGGAGAGAAGAACCATCGAAATAAGGTTTGGCAAATACACGAAGTTGGTCACGGTATTTGCCCTGGATAGACAGTACATCACGTATTTTCGCATAATCTCCTTGAGCCTGTCACTTGAGAAGCCGTTTTCGCTGTCCTCGCCAAAGAATGAGTTCCATACACGGGTCTTGAAGTTGAGCACTGCCACATATAAAAACAAAAGTCCATTATGTTTGATGTAGCTCCTCATTATCCCCCACCACGCCACAGAACTGAACCTCACGCCCAAGCGGAAATGGGTCCAGATCGGATCCAAAAAAGACAGTTTGATGAAGCCAGAGAAATACCGCTGGTTGAGCTTGTATCGCGTGGGAGTCAAGTAATTCAGAAGTATTTGGCCGCACAATATGGGAAACACTATATAGTGCTTGTTCTTGTAGATTCGCCGAGCCCATCCATCTGCTTTATAAGACGAGAGCCGGAAGTACGCGCCAAAGCTAGGCGAGACTACAATGGGCGAGCTGGGCGGCACCAATTGTCCGTAGTATGCCTCACAAAGATAAAGCAGGAGGTAGTCCTTGGGGATTTTCCAGTTTGTACTGGTTGCTGAATATAGAAAACACACCGTTATAAGGTTTGCGAGTTTGCGCGTCCGCCGGTCTACAGTAAGCGGGTCTTTATATCGGTTTTGAAGAAGTCTAAGGAGCCACGATCTGATGCCTGGATTGAATGATAGAAACGCCGCCCATTGGCCCGGATGTTTGATCCGGAGCACAGAAAATAAGAGAAGAAGCTTACCCGCACGGCCCAAGTACGGCGGTGTTGCCTCGAAATACGAGTCGTCCATTGCAGAAAGAACAGAGTAAGGTGTTCAGATTCGAACTTGTTGATTGATACAATTGTGGGTTGGATCCTGCGACTGGCTGCTAGTCACGTGCGTTATCAATGAAGTCTTTCTTTATTTATTTTCTGGATTGACCGTGGACTTGACGCGTCACACCCGAGGTCCGTCATCACGTGATAATGGAACGGCTTCAGGCTATAAAATTATGAAAAGGGGCCTATTGGCCGAAAACTCAGTGGGTCGGTTGAGATTCATTAGATGTATCGAGAATACAAAAAGATCGGTGGCACGGTTATTTTAATTTTTGGCTCTCTGAGTTCATTTTGCAGCAATGTGAACTCTGAGATATATATACATGTAATGATGGCGAAGCCATAATGAGTCGTTTAGTTTCCCAATGCTTCTTTATTCCGACATTCTTTTTTTTTGTCCGACATAAACGAGTTATCGTGTTATTCCGTCGTTCGGGTGAGCCTTGACTCGAGAGCCATTTTGGGATGAAATGTGAAGCGCACATTCCTGCCGGAAAGAGACGTTCTCAGATAGAAAGGACTTGTAGAATTCTATGGATGGCTGTGAAATTTTCTTAATTTGAACCGCCAATTTTGTCCAATGAGTCTTTTGGGTGATTGACAAGTTTCAATGATCAGACAATTTCAGCCACAAAGCAGTGCAATTTTCAACGGCGGCATTTCTGATTGACGTAGACACATGAAAACTCGTGATCAACGTGTTATTTCTGATTGACGTAGACACATAAAAACTTGTGATCAACGTGTAATTTCTACGCTATTATGGTACTTGACATGTGTACGGAACACTCCTTTTTGATTTTCTAAAACTTATCTTCCGTGACCAGGACCTTATCTCTTCTCCGAGGCTTGTCCAGCGAGTCTGAGTCTGAAACATCGTCAACGATTTTAGCCTGGTGGAAGGTTTCTGGGATCGCAGTGCCATGTTCTGCGTCGTATTGTGCTATTTGATCATTTGAAATCTTGACCACAGTGTGGCCTTGCTCGCCCGTGGAAAGCACGAATTTCTCAACCCTGTGTTGATATCCACACACTTTTGGCAAGACATATGTCCATACAACGTAGTAGCCGATACATAACAAAAAGATACAGATTGTCACTATCGGATATGTGGCGTAAAAGAACGACACGTCGCTTCCCTTCAAAGTGCCCTTTGGAGGCACAAATGCCATGGCCAAGACAAACCAGGTCCATGCAATGGCAATGATGAGTACCGGGGTCCAAATGTGGAATTCTCTGTAGCCCAAGCCCAGCTTTTTGCGGTACTTCCGGAGCTTGAATAATCCCACAAACAACAACATGTTGAAGATGTAAGACGAGTACGACCCCAAGTCGACCACGAGATTATACGCGTCTCCTGGCGGTGGGGCAAGCAAAACGATGATGTTGATGATCAACGTGATGAAGGCAGGAAAGATCGGGGTTCCCCATGGCTTGACGCTGGTCCAAAGCTGGGGATATGGCAACACGCCCTGTCTTCCACACTCTCTCAAAGACCTCGAATGAGCAATGAAAACGCCCAACAAATGGCCGAACGCAGAAAGCGCCACAAACACGTCGAGCGCCGTGGATGCCTGCTTGCCAAAAACGTTACGGAAGAATATTGATGATACCAAGCTGCCAGCGTGTTTGAAGTCGTGCACTGAGCCCACCCCTGCAAGGTACGCCGTGACGATCAAGATGTAGAGCACAAAGATCACAAACATGGTCGTGGGCACGTACTTTTTGTAGGCCCGGATGGTGTCTTTCGGCACCGTCTCTGCAACTACGCTGAATGCGTATCCGGATCCACTATACGAAAACACAACTTTGAGAATGGCACTGGATATCGAGTTTCCGTCCGTGGTGGTTCCTTCCCAAGCATTTGCAAAGACGTGGTGGGTATTTCCGACTTTTGTGCGGCCGCCCAAGACAACCAAGCCTGTGATGACTATGAAAAGAATAAACACGACCTTCACAAACCCGAGAAAGTTGTTGAGGCGCACGGCAAACTTGTTGTTGATCAGCACGATGCCGAAACACAAGAACAACGGCGCAAGCGCCAAGCCCCTTTGTTGCCAAGGGGTAGCAGTGTGGCCAGCAGCACTGAATACATACGAGGCAAACGCCGAGGCGCTCGAGGTTGCAAACGACAATACCACCGTCGTGGCCGCGTAGATGACCGGCATCATGAAGCGGGGCCGAGGGTACGCCTGCTCCAAGTACACGACCTCGGCACCCGACCGCTTGGGAAAGTATGTCACGTATTCGATGTAGACGCTGATCTGGAACAACGTGATGACAAATCCGACAACCCAGAACACGTAGCTGGCGCCGACCGAGCCGACGGACTTGAGCACAGAAGCAGGCGTCACAAAAATACCCGTTCCAATGACTCCTTGGATGATGAGATAGACCACTGTCCAGGGCGAGGCCTGGTAGCCCAAAGGCGAGACTTTTTCCACGGGAGCTCCGTATGAGTCTTGTTCGTCGGTGGACTCTTCATCTGAACCCTCGTAAGCAGGCTGTGGGCTGATGCCAAAGACGATCTGAAGCACCACGGACTTGACGTTTAGGAGGAACAGCATTAGAAAGAAGCGGACCACAAACACTGGTTTGTCCGGAATTATCAGGATTGGTTCACCAGAAGACTCCAGGTACTATATATAGTCAAGACAATACTTTCAAAAGGCGTGTGAAACAATTCAGCTAAAAGCTTAAACTCAAATTCCGGCTAGCTGGCAAAACTGTGGCTGCTAACCGGGTTATTTCCATTACTGATGTTAGTGTCACGCGCCTTTATGAGGCGGAACCCTACTCGAGCTTTGCAGAGTTTGCTGTTTACGTGACCTTTGCATGTTCCGCCTATGTTATCAGAAAAGCGGAGGGCAGAAGACGCATTGCGTATAACATATGTGATCGTTTGAGGCGCACAAGCAATATACTGAGGCCTCCTTTTGAGCATGTCAAGGTCTCAGCGACTAAACCGTGATTTTGTCATTTGCTTTTCACGAAAATGCTTCTCAAAAGGTCAACTGCACCTCATACCTATCCAAAGCAAGATTTGGCAAGTAATGGCGAACGATGTAGGTTCCCGCCTCAACTTTACTACTGTATTCAGGCCGTGCTGTATGTACACGTTTAACAAAAAAAAAACCTGCCATGGCAGAGGTTTGCGTGCTTCGGAGGCACACGCCATGCCCCAGAACAATCAGGAGCCAATTAGACAGCGTATAAGACAGCAATGGGGGCAGAGGAAGTAGAAAAAAAGATAGCGGCGAAGTGTCAAATAGTAAAAGTGAGAAGAAACACAAGCATTACCGTGAATTTTGGGACGAAGATCATCATGATTGAAAATCGCGACTGCTTCTCACCTTTTTCTGCCTCTAGTTGTCGCAAGTCATTTTCCATTACACCCTGTCACCCTAAATCTCAGTAAAAAGTCTCAAGAGGGCGCAACTTCTTTGCATGTTGTGGAAATACCGCATGTTTGTGCATGACAGGCGTTTGCATGGATATTGATTTTTTTTTGCTTGCTTCCTTTTTGGTAATTATTAGTGTCTTTTTTTTTTCTTTCCTTTTCATGTTATGGATCCTTTATAATTTTGCACTCAGTTCATTGTCATACGATATGCTCTACGCTTAAAGCTTGAGCGATTGCTCACTTTCGCTTCAGACTTGTTTAGTTTTTTTCTCTTTCTCTTCAAATCTGTTTTTATTGTTGTCTCTCTCTCCTTAGCTCTCTGAGTTGATCCTCACTCCAAATCCCATCGAAAGCTTTTGTCGCTGCTAATGCTCGCCGTCGAAATTAAAACTTCGAAGTCTCCTAACCCAACTGGAGGCGGCTTTCTGCGTCAATAAGCAGCCTTGCCTTCTATACGTCAGCTTCTTCGAAAAGACGATATTTCACGTGACTTGTTGTAAACTCGTAACCAGTGTTATGTTTGATTTTTTCGAAAGAGAAATTTTGATCCTCACGCCATTGGCAGCAGGGCATGAAGAGAAGTACCTTGAGGTTTGTGGCCAGTAGCAGCGTTCCCCCTACTGATATACCCAATGAAAACCTTGCAAATGAGCGATTCTAGACAAAGATAATGCTCGTGAATTTTGAGTCTTATTTCGCTTTGACTCATAGAATTAGGTTGTAAGTCCACGGCAAAATACAAAGATAGTATGAAGTCATTAAGATTTGTGGTACGCTCTTGTAAAAAGCTTTTGCCGGTAATCGACTGCAAGAGTTATTGAAGTAGGCTCCTTGATATTATTGATTAGTCATTTAGTTGGGACGAAATGTTTCACGCATGTCTAGATTATGAAGACGGCAATCACTAGGTAGTATAAACTGCTATGGAGGCTGACATCAAAAAAATCATCAATTATGACAAGCAGATATTCATAACGCGAGTTAAAAACTATTTTGTGCAATGTGATTATTTCTAAATATTTCCATTGACTAAAATTGACGGTTTTCAAGATAAATTCGCCCTCTGGGTATCACCAGCAGAGCACAAGATGTATGTAGCCTAATCTAGAGGTATCTTGAGTTTTTACGTCCAATCATCTACAAAGAGTGCTTCAAAAATTATTTTTGACATTCTTTCTGAGTTTAGGACATTTGCAGACTGGTACTGAATAAACTTTATGTGTAATCACCCCTTTGTGGATTCTCGTGTGATATAAATAACAAAAAACGAGATCAAACAATCCAAGCCAGGCAAGTCTTGTAGAACTGAGTTTTGAAACTTCATATTCTACTGAACGATACATTTATTCTAGATGCTGACATTTGTTAGGTCTATCGTGGGTTCCTTCAGGCTAAACAAAGAATGTATTTCATATTGTTAATTATACATCAGAACTATATATGGGTAGTTAAGCCTTACAAGTCAGATATTCAACAACATATGCCACACCCAATTTAGCGTGGCTGGATAATGTCCTCGTAAGTGATAGTGATTGGACGAGCACCCTCGCACTTACTGTTAAAACCAATCAGGTTGTCTCCACAAAGCTCGAATTCGTTTGCCTTGTTGAAATGTAATTTCCTCTTGTAGTCAGCTCCTGGCAAAGTTTCCAAAGAGAACCCAGTGTGCGGCTTGCTGTCCACAAAAAACTTCCCGTCGCTTCCAACCCCTAAAAACTTCCCTCCAGTTTGCAATTCCAATGTTCCCTTAGTGTCGTAAATAAAATTCAAGTACAGGCCTCCGATTTTCAACTTGGTTCCTTCGACAGCCAAATCCTTGTAGCTAGGAAGATTCTCAACCTTCGAAATGTACATGGTTCCTGGACGGATGATGTCATAAGCAAGTGCCACAGACAAAAGAGAGAGAGTAGAAATGAATTTCATTTTGGTCGTGAGCTTAGTTGTCTGGATGTTTAAATGTCGAATATGGATCTAGAGGAGAGAAGTGGCCGAGAAATCTTCTTTTTTATATATTCGAGAAAATAGCTCAAAGTGGTACCACTGATCTGAGCTTGCCAAATTTACTGGGTCCACAATTCTTCCTGATATGTTTACGCCTTGGCAGTTTCCGGAGCTTCGACTCATTTGTTCTAGTATAGGCTAAATATACCCTACATCTTTCAAAATTTGGCCGCAAATTTCAGATTTTATAACACTCTGTGGTTATCTTGCACATTTCCAAGACTAGAGATAGGCCAAATAGATTAGTTTTAATATGTGATTGAGAAATATAGTTTGAGGAAAGGCGAGATTTTGCTGGGAATGATTGTAATTGTTTCCAACCGTCTGACTCTTCTACTTTATTTCAGCTTTTTGAATCATCTACAAGTGAGAACGCGTCATTTCCACGGCCAAGCAATTGTGCCATATTTACGAGACTTGAAGCAGCATAGGTGTACCCTTCCAGTCCATCAGCAAAGACCCCAGAATACACTTTGCTAAAAAGATTGCACCTTTTTGCTTTTTTTCCTAGGACCAACAAAACCAGCCATGCAATTACTGTCAAAAACAGGCAAAAAGAACCCTTTTTTTTCGATTCACAGGGCCACTGACAACTTTTTGAAATTTCTCGTGGAGGCCTAGACCAATTTTAGCCGAGAGCGCAATTTCAAAAAAGACATGTTTATTGCTTTCTCTCTGGCCGATCTACGCTTCTACTTGACAGGTTTTGGCGGATTGCTTCTGTTTGAGCTTGATAAACAGTGAAACATATATAAATTTCAAAAACATCTCCAAAAGTCACAGCCAGAATTCTTGATAAAGGTTGAAACATTTTTCTTCGATATCTCATTGAGTGCTGACCACTACTGCCAAGGCTAATCAGAAAACACCCATATTGGTTTAAAATTGCCAGGCATATGCCTCGTATGCCGACCGAGACCAAGCCCTTCCTTTTGATTGTATCGACAACACTTCCCAATTGAGACATGTCTGAAAGCAACGAGCAATTATTAGTTTGATAAGTATCACGCCAGAACATCGTTCTATTTTTCGCCTTCACACAAAAGAACAACGCAAAAGAGAAATAATTAGATAGACATTTGAATTTCGGAACATTTTCTGAAATGAGCAAATTTCTTATGTACAGCGCCTTCATGATAGTCATAACTTATAAGTCAGCTGAAAATGAATTTTGGGCCCAACATGTCTTCATACAATACGCCGCACTATTGGCCGAAGAAAAAGAAAAAAGAAAGTCAAAATTTTTGGAAAAGTTGAAAATCATATCACGTAATCATTTCATCATCGTTTGATTCAAAGTGTGACGATTTACTTTCATGTATCTTCCCTATATTATGGTGCCTTCAAGTCAGATCTTATTTACGCGTCGCGTCTTTTGGACCTGCTCCAAGACCCGGGCCCTGTAAGATGTCCTATCTTAACCTCTAATCTCACATGAGAATAAACAAGCAATGTAACGGAATGAGCAAGAAGTCCACTTTTTCACCAATCATTTGTCATAAAAAAGTATTTTTTTGACTATCATTATTTTTGATTATATTTCTTTTTCTTTTCCTCCCATTTTTTCTCTTCTCCCGGTCCTTCTCTTTTATTCCTCTCCCCTTATCTTTGGCCCTGGACGTAAATTGGCCGGCCTGCCCGAGCCTCAAAGGGCTCATTGGACGCGCGTCTCCACGCTAATTTCGGTATATGTGCGCCTCAAACCTAGACAATGAGCCAAATAACATCACATATGGCCCTATTTCAGCACGAACTACATCTAAAGCCACCCGATAAATCCGGCAATACAATTTCAGATCATAAAGGTTTGCTGCGGGCCAACTCTCGGTCGCGAGGAATAAACTTTAAAACGGTTTCGCCCCATCTAAATCATGCGAAGACGTTTGGCACTCACCTTAGCTCTGTGAAGTCAAGTTACCATACTGATCTGGCACAAACTGCAAATAAAACAGCATCAGTTGATAGTCCATGTGAATTCCAGGCTAAGAATCAGCCAGATGGCCAAGCCTCGGTGTGTGAAAGTATCTCAGGCCCAACTACTGCTCCAAAATATGACTTTTCGCTTCCCACATCTGCAGATCTCGAGACTTTGGACTTGAACGAAAAGCTAAGGCTACTAGCACTCAAAGAAATGGCTGTAGTTGAACTCAAAGACTCGCTTTCTGACCTCCGGGTGAGGCTAAATGACTCGGAGCGCGATCTCCAGAGCCTTCGAACCGTGATCCAGAGATCTCTATATCGCCAGCTCAAGAAAGAGTCGTTGGCAGCTGATACGGCGCATTCTGACAAATTTTCAAAGCCAGCGCATGGTCCAGACTCTAATCACAAGGTTCCATCTGGCTCATCATTTAAGACGTCTTCTGTATCGGCTTCAAAGGTGTCTGTTCAGGCTCAGAAAGTGGGCAGTAAATCGGGTACAAGTCGAGCCCCGAAGCCCGTTTTGTCGGAGAGAAATACCAATGATAGTTTGCCAGACGAAACATCGGGTGACCTGCTGCTGAAGCTATGGTCAAATCTCTCAAAACCCATAACATTTATACAAAACCTCGACCTGATGCTACTGCTGGAGTTTGAAAAGTCTTTGGTAGGAGAAAGATCCCTTCCAAGCGCGACCAGACCTGGCGAAAGTAAAAGGACCAAAACACGTACTCAGAGGCCAGAGCCTATTCGAGATCCACCAGTCTCGGATAGCAACCGAGAAGGCAACCGGGAATTCAATCAGGAGAACAACCGAGGAAACAACCAAGAGAACAACCAAGAGAACAACCAGTTTCGGTATCTCATGGATTCTACATTGAGCGGGCTTTATACACGAGAGAGGTCTGACGATATGTTTCAGGCAGTAACCAATTCATTGTGGGGATTCGTCAACGACATGAAAACAAACATGGCATCTTCGCTCGTAGCGGACTCGAGCCACATTGGCCAGCTTTTAAATGGAGAGAGCAAGTTGAGCAATGCGGCGTCTACAGAAAAACAATCTTTCTCTGAGAATACCAACTTTGATGCAAGTCTAACAGAGACCAGTGATTCCGGGTCTTGTCTGGATCTCTTACAGTTCAGTGACGAGGAAGAAGATCATGTGGATTTGTCAATGTATGCGGAAATGCGTCAGCGAGGGAGAGAAGGAGAGAAGTGCGGCTGAACGTTTAGAGCTATAAACAACAAAACACTTCAGATCCAGAATTGACCAAGTTTTTGGCCAGAAATCTCGCCCAAAACCAATGAGGATCAAGAGTCGCGGTTTTTGTATAAACATGGAGTTATTTGCACAGAATCCAAGTACGTTCGCTGTAAGTTGAAGTTTGATGTCACCGCAATGAGATCAGAGCCACGACTTTATGGAGAATACCCAAGAATCATTTACTCTTCTTGTCCTTCCATCGCTTACAACCTGAGTTGGATGTACATTCCCTTGGAACTCAATCTGTCTCAACGAAACATGCATTACTAAGCTTCATCGAACAAACCGCAAAATGCGCACATGTTATTCCTCTCTATTGTGGCTTACACAAAAGACCTATCACAAGCCTTGCAAGCCCTTGATCAACTCCTTCTGCTTGTCATCCTCGGCGCGCTTCTCAGAAACGTCACCCAACGAGCGCAAGTCCTTCAAAAATATATCTTTGAGCTTGTCGAAATACACGTCTTGCAAAAGATTGCGCACATTTGTCTCGGACTTCTCCACAAGCTGGCCCAAATTGACGAGGTGCGCCCATTCTAGCGAGCCTCCCTCAGTGGAAAGCGACTGCGTGGTCTCCAATTGCCGGGTCATTGTTCCAGATAATGAAAAAGGCTTGCTTGACAGCGAGCCCAGAGCCTTTTGAACGTCCAAAATCACAGAGGAAGTCACTTTATACGTAGCCTGGGTTGCCGATTCGGGCACAACCTCGAACACATGGACAGAGTCCCACTTACCAGAGCGGTCCTCGGTTTCTTTTTTGAACAACACGACTCCGGCAAACCCTTCCTCGATGCTATTTGCTTCCAAGTCCTCTGCCGTGTCCCACATGTATACAGAACAAAGACCGCCGCCCTCGTAATACAAATCTCTATATATGTCAAAGCTCTCGTTGGCCTTGGTCTCCAACGGTCTCAAAAGGGCAGACGGATATGGCAGCTCGTCGTCTTCCGTAGGGGGCGAGTATTTGTTTGAAAACGGCGACCGGTACAGGTCCCCGTCTCTATTATAGTCGCAGCAAAGAAACTGCTTGTTCGTTTCTGGACACCGAGCAACCTTCAAGGGGGTATCTACAGCCGCCAAAAGATCCTGTGCTAGCTCGACGCCTTCTTCTGAGTTGTCTAGCTGGACAAGCGAGCAGATGGAATTGAGGTTTTGCGAAACTTGCTTCGGATCGAGCCGGCGCAAGAGGTCAAGCAGCGCGTCGTATTTGTCGGCCATTCTTTTAGAGTTTAGAATGTTTTTAGTAGTTATTTGAAATCGTGGAGAAGTTCCAGCGCGTGGCCTGGTGTTGATCGAGAGAATCGGCCTCGATCCACGTGGTGTACGGGTGTGAAGCCCGCCAATAAGTACATTTTTCGAAATTAATGACCACTTTATAGTTCAGTATGCGAGTTAAAAATATTATTTAAGAGGACAAAAATCACTTTGATAATTTGCAGCACCAAATTCGAAAGTTTTGAAGCTTCTTTCGAGGCGCTTCCTCAGCAAGTGGAGTAATCACTACCTTTGGTTTCGGGCTTACTCTTCAGTTGCAGGTCTAGTTATCATATCCTTAAATACTTTTGCAATACCCGAGCCCCGGTATCGTACACAAGACAAGAAGGTAATGAGCATTCATTCTTTCGGCCTCTCTCCGAATTTTGTGAACACTCCCTTACAAAGTTCTATAGAGGAAGCAAATAATTAATATGGATGGGTCTTCTCTTGTGACATCACATGTTTTTGATCAATATTCAACGAATCGGGATTTCATTGGATGGCTCTATAGCAGCTGTGAAAAGTGGTGATAAGCCTCAAATAGTAATTCAAGAAGCCTGAAGGAAATAGTATAGGCATGTATGAGTAGTCCAATGATGCATCAGAAGCTACAAAACTCAGTTAAAGTGGCCGCTGAAGGTAAGAAAAAGTAAATCCACTCACGCTCTTTTATATGGGAAAAAGACCTTTGACGATGTCTGTCTCTTTCGACCCACAACCTTCAGCTAAAATTGTCACTACAAAATCTTTTTATAAATCAACGTTCCAAATAATTTATTAAAGTTTAAAAGAATATAAATGCAATCGAAGCCAAGATGGATCAGGCTTCTCTAAGTTGGAATATACTGGACACCCAAGCGTGGAGCATTGAGAATGATTCCAGCAAGGACACCCGAAATGATACCGGCAACAGGCAAAGTGATCAACCAGCCCAGGTAACACCAGATGACCATTCTCCAGTTGACTGATCTGAAATCCAAGTTACAAATTCCAACAAACACTGTGGCGCCAACAGCACACTGAGTGGTGGACACGGGAATAGCTAATTGGGTGGCCATCACCACAGTGATCGCGGCACCAAACTCGATGGCAAAACCTCTGGAAGGAGACTGCAAGATCATCTTGTTACCCAACACGGCCATGATTTTGTAGCCAAAAGTCCACACACCCAAAACAAGCGCACCACCAGTGAAACAAAGAATCCAGATAGGAGGCGTGGATTTCAAACTGTAGTCTTTCCAGATGAGATACACCGTGGACAAAGGACCAGACGCATTGGCAATGTCATTGGCTCCGTGGGCAAAAGACATGGTACAAGCAGTGATGGCCTGCAACAAAGAAAAGAGATACTCGATTCTGTTATCGTAGAACTTCGACTTGGCGTGCATGTCTCTGACGTTACGGCCCAAAGTCCCGCCCTGGGTTTGCGAAGAAATGACATCCTGGGTGAATCCGTGAGACACAATCAACCAGAGGAGACGTGGCCATTGCTTAGGACCCTGCTTGAGAAGCTGCTTCCAGTACGAGGCAGTGGACTGGGTCTTGCCCTGTTTCAACTCGGACACGTCAGACCCGCTGGCGATGTCGATTTCCGTGGTGCTCACTTGGCTTGTCTTGGCCTCGAGGTCTTCATTTTTCTTGTCAGCTTCCAAGTGGTCTTCGGGACGACGGCCTTTGTAGTAGTCAATGGTCAACATGTGGCCCTCAGGCATAGGAGGTATCTGGTCAAGCGGCTTGAAGTAGTACACGGGGCCTCTGAAGATATCGTACCATTGAAGAGTCCAGTCCTCGTACAAGACTTTTCTTCTCACGACGGGGAATACAAAGATCATGTAGAGAATCATGGCCACGGCTCCCACGCCGAAAATGGCTCCGGCGGTAGCACCTGTAGACAAGTCGTCCAACTTCAACTTGGGCGAGCCTTTCCACACAATCAACATCGTCAACACGGAAAAAGTGACGTAGACCAAGACAGGCATCAAGATCAACGCGTTCTTAATCCCGCGGCGCGTATCCTTGATTTCCAAAATGAAGAACTTGCAGAAGAGAAACATGATTGAGGCAAAGCACCCTGCAATCGCCGGGGCAATAAACCAGGAGGCAACAATTTGAGAGAACCCGTTCCAGCCCCACTTCACGTGGTCGGCGCCCTTGGCTGCAATTCCAACACCAATGACAGCGCCAATGATGGAGTGAGTAGTCGAAACAGGCATTCCGATCGTGGTGGCAATGGAGAGCCAGACCGAAGAACCCACCAAGGCCATGGCCATGGCCAACATAAGAACAGTGGGGTCGTTCTCAAAAGTATCGGTTTTGATGATCTTTTTCCGCACCGTATCGGAGACTCTGTTACCGACCAAGACGGCACCGAGGAACTCCATGATGGCGGCTAAAACCATGGCCTGCCAGTATTTCAACGATCTGGAGGAAACAGACGACGAGAACGAGTTCGACACGTCGTTGGCGCCGATGTTGAATGCGTCCAAGAACGCAAAGATCATGGCGATCGCAAAGATATAGTCAAACTGGTGATAGGTAGCCATGACTATGTGTTTGTGTTGAGCTAGAGAGCGTAGATGCTATAGAAGGAAAAGTTCACTTACTTAGAAACCGGTCCCATTGTGGGCACCCTGGAAGGTATTTAAACCTGGCGCCTAGGAGATGAGAATTTCTTGCGCTTGTTTTAATTAATTGCAATCTAATAAATTGAGCCCACGGGTCTCATTTCCTTAAACGGTGGGACACGCTAGAGGTACCGAACGTTTATTAGCACCAGAAGCCATTTTTCTTGTCTGTCCTCTATACATGTGAGAAAGGAGGGCAGGTGAAGGAATGGGTGCAAAATACACGATCGAGACCTGCACACAGGGCCAGCCGCGGGTCTTGGCACACGAGCAGTTTCTTGGCAAGGCGTCGCCACGTTTATCCCACAGCCCGGGGTGAAAGCAGCTGATTTTTTAGATTTGGTGTGTTGCTGTAATATAGAAGCTGAGACGAGTGAGGGCAAAGAAAACTAATAATAAGAACTTTAAAAAAAAGAGAGAGCTGAGGGGAGATAAATCCGAATCAGTAAGCGACTATGAAGTGTGTTTTCGAAACCGAGTGTGGGGAAAGTAGGGTGATGGTTCTAAATCTCCCAGAGCAGCTTGTATAAGACAAGGTCTCTAAAAGAATGTTACAGCAAATTGCAATAAGATTTTTGATGCAAAATCATTTGAGGAGTTGAAAAGAAGATTGGCTCAATAAGCATGAAATATTGAGCCCGCAAATAATTCCGGCCTCGAAATCTAATACCTTAAGCTCGCACCATATTATTCTCTAGTCGATTCTCTGTGAGGGCCTCAGTGCAATTTCTTTGAATGTCTCACTGCCCTTGATTAGAGAAATGAATTTTTTTTCTTCCTCTTTTCTTTTTCCCCTCGCGGGAAAGCACCAGGAAATCAAGGAGAAGCGGCGGAACCGGGCTCAAGGACACGGCCCACGTGGGCCTGCTCACCGGTCATTTCTCATAATCTCGGTCTCGGCCCCTTTGAATTGCTAGTATATGCACGTTTGGGGCAGGTCGCTACTTACTACTCATCGAATGATGCCAAGAACTGCCCCCTCGTGGCAACGTCTCTTCGAAAATAAAAAGGGATATGATTAAGTATTAGCGGGAAGAGAACAAAAACGTGTGAAGGCGGGCATTTACCGCTTGGTCGTTTTACGTCTTGTTCAATTTTTATTTACAATTTTCATGCGTCTTCGAAGCGAAGAATCGGGGCTTGTTTTGCGAGAGGCTCGCTCGAAAGTCTAATGCACGCGCTCAGCCGTGTATAACCCCCGAAGCATACTTTCCAATAGAGAGTTGTTAGTAGCGATATTGAAACTTTGGTTTGCAACTCTGGCAACTTGTAAGGTCCATTTTGAATACGGCTTTGTGTTGTTAAATATCATTTGCATTTTCCGTTGAGATATGATAGTCGATTGCTATTACCAGAAGATGTTTGCAAATATTGTAGTATTACGTGATGACGCAGATATTTATCCTGATAAGCTGTTCTGGTGGTCGAGTATGTATATTTTTGTCCCGGCGTCTACTATTATGTGCTTGAGTCAAAGCTTTTCAATGATCAAGAAGGGCCTTACTTCACCTGCCCCTTGATTTGTAATAATCATATCCATGAGACGGTGTTGATCGAGTGTGTAATGGCTATTTCATGAAATATCCACCATAGCTTCCGTTAGTTGGCGAGCGAACTCTATACTACCAGTGAACCTCAGGGGGAACGGCTACCAACTCATTGTTATATTGTGCTTTGTTACCAAGTTTGGGCCCTGTCATGTCATTTTCTCGCGCCAACCATGGGTTCGAAATCAGCACCACTGACTACTTCTTGTTGTAATTGAATTGTAATTGAACTCAGTTATCTTTGCTGGAATGATATTCTGGCAAGGCGTTTTTTGTATGAGTGACATGTAAATGTATGGAAGACTATATATGTAAAAAATTCTCGGTCGCATTTTACTTCCATGACCTCTTATTATCTCATTTGCTTGTCACGGCCCGTGGCAAGAGTCACCTACTTCACCATGGGGTGAAAGCTAGTTCGGCGGCACTTCAAATGATGTACTGGTTGAAATTCACTCAGCTGCATAAAGTTTAATTTTTGCCTCTCTAACGTTACAAAATACTTTTCACCTGAGACGACGAATTTTGGTTTGTCACAAAATCCGACAGCCATACACTTCCAGTGATTATACATTAAATGGAAGCTTTTACACCATTTAAGTGCTGAAGGTAGCAAGGACTGCAGACATTCAACAAAAGTGATAATGAGGCATTGAGATTCCAAATTTCAAATTACATCTGTGGCAAAACAAACGAAGATAAGCCAAACTTCGAAGTGTATAATACTCAAACCCAGCCCAGCCAATCATATTGCGACCTTACTAAGCTATACTCCTGACTCAGCGTCTTTTGGTCACGTGATGCGGGGCCCGTCGGTCATCGCACCTTAAATTTTCGGGAGCGAGGATCGGAGTTCTCCTTCTACAGAGCTCCCCTTTCTCCTAAACCACTTTTGGAAACTGAATCAGTTACTGACCACTTGTTTTTTTTCGGTATATAAGCAAGTTTGGAACTTACTCTTTCACAATAATTCCAGACATTGATACACGGTACATTTGCACTAACATTTCACTGGCACTTGATCGTGACTATTCATCTACTCCGAGCTGCGAGGCGTCACGTGCAATTCTTAGACCTTCTCACCTATTATCATTAGAAGTGTCTTTTACCAATTAGTAACTCACTTCGAATACCATCTCCTTCCAGATTATTTGAACTCCCTCCAAAAACAAAAAATGCTTGCATCAAACTATGGCTTAGCCGCCAGACACGCTCTTGCTCACATCCGTGCGGGTACAAATACACGGTTTCTTTCCTTCAAAACGTTCCCAACACCCAACGCTAATGCTTTGAAATTCGTGTCACCAATCACGGTATCCCCAGCGGGAAACAAAACCTTTGAGTTCTCGTCAACGCTACAGGCAGTGCACTCGCCTTTGGCCCTACAACTTTTCAAACTCGCCGGTGTTCGGTCGCTCATGATAGGCAACGACTTTGTCACAGTCAATAAACAGGATCACGTGAACTGGGCCCATTTGAGGCCCGAGGTGGTCGATGCATTGGACAAGTTCTTGACGCTGAAGAGTGAACCTGTGATCACAAAGGAGCTATTACAACAGGAAGACTCCTTTGCAGCATCTGAAGACGACTCCGAAATCGTGGCTATGATCAAAGAATTGATCGACACGAGAATCAGACCTGCAATCCAAGATGACGGCGGTGATATAGAGTACAAGGCCTTCGACGAGGAAACCGGCAAGGTATTTTTAAAGCTCCAGGGCGCGTGCAAGTCATGCTCGTCAAGCGAAGACACGTTGAAAGGTGGAATCGAAGCGATGCTCAAGCACTACATCGAAGAGGTATCTGAGGTGATTCAGATTCTCGAGCCTGAGGAGGAGATCGCAAACAAGGAGTTTGAGCGCTTGGAGTTCAAGCTCAAAAACAAGGCTCAGGCCGCTATGCCAGGCTCCTCGTCTGCTGCGCAGGCTCCTCCTTCTCTCTGAGCTAAAGCAAAAACCGCTCAAAGGCATCTTATTTATTCTATGTACACTAGCCAGCTAATCAGCAAATTGGCATTCAATCGAACAACAGCATTTATGAAGACTACTTCTGAAGTTCCAAGACCTCTCTTCCTGACATTTCTTCCTGGCCGACATTTCTTCCTGGCCGACATTTCTTCCTGGCCTCCTGTCTTTAAAAACCTCTAGTTCTCACTTTTTAGTGAGTTAGGCTCAAGTCCAGTAGAGGCACCTTTCAAGTCTTCGAGGACTTGCTGCTTGATAGAGGCCAGCTCCTTTGCACTTTCGTACCGTATTCTCAACTCTTTCAACAAGCCCTCGTCCATGCACTTGTTGGAGATCACCAACCGCACGTCGTCAAAAAGCAGCTTGAGCCAAGAATTCGTGAAGTCGTGCCATGTCTTTGAAACATGATTAAACCCCAAAACCCACCCCAAGCCAGCAATTGCAAGTGCAGTTTGGGAGCTAATGTCGACCCATACATAGCCCGCCAACGATATCACAGAGAGCGGGAGCTGGTAATACACAAAGGCAGAAATGAGCAGAGTATAGACCACCAGCTGTATTTCCCGTGGCACACGAGTATTGATGAGCTCCGTCTTGTATGCCTGAAGGGGGTTATCGAGCTGCAATCTTTTCTTCTCGGGTAAATGGGCAATTCCCTGTTCCAGAAGTCGCGCAACAAGTTGGCCCTTGAGGTAATTGTAGCGATCTATGCTTTTGTTCATGAAGTGCGAATTAAAGTAGTCTTTCAACGCATATTCAACGTTGTCATTCTTTAAGTATAGCATATACCAAGGAAGGCTCTTGCGGAAATAAGCCGAGGTCTCTGGGATGAATTCCGCTTGAAGTTCTGCGTGCATTTGCTGGCTTCCTTTTACCAAGTCCTTGAGCTTCAAGTCCTCGTAGATTTCGAAAATCCGGCTTTCAGGGAGCAGGTTAGCCCTGATCTCCTGCTCAATTAGCCGAAGCGTCCACGTGCGCAAGTTCTCCGTGCGTAGAAACCACGAAAGTAGCTTGGAAGCCTCGAGAATATTGCTTGTTTGCACGCTCTCGAAGTACTGAGACGCGGCCTCAGTATCGAATTTGTAGAAGGCATCAATGCCGGCCACAAGCACGTGGGAGTTGACTTTGATCACGTGCTGGGCCACGCTGCCGTCGCCTAGAAACGACACAGGACTGTTTTCGACCGACCGGGGCGTATACTCGTTGTTATCGACAACGGTAAGAAGCACCTTCAGGCGCACGTGACGCGGCAAGTAGTTCTGGGACACCGACAAGTCGCCTGTCACGTGGACGTAGAACGAACACGCATCCACGAGTTTGTGGACGTCTTGCTGCTTGTTGATTTCTACCAATTCGAGGTAATTCGGAGTGCTTTCCGGTGCAGAAAGCGCGTGCTGAAATCTCGGCCGAGTCTCGGCATCTAGAACCGGCAGCCCCACCTCGAATACCCGCAGCTGCTTGTGGAAAGCCTCCGGTAGAGACAGCACTAAATCGTTGTTTCTGTGTTTATACGTGAAAATGTTATTTTCTGTTTTGGCCCGGCTTTGAATGGCCTTGTACCAGGTCTCACTTCCACCTGCCAAAGGGTCTGCGAGAAGCGCGTCGACGATTTTCAGCGTGCTTCGGACATTGTCGTTTTCGTAGATGATGCCCACGATGATGTTGTTGGACCGAGTTTCATCACGCCGGAGCCGCAAATACGTATCTATATTTGCGCAGGTCACGGAGTCCTCGGGGAACTGCCTCACATACTTAAGGCTCTCAGGCACTGGGTCTACTGAGGTTTTAGTGTAGGCCCTGCGTGGTGAGAGCTTCCCACGGCATTGAGTAGTGTATGGGAAACAACGATTGAGGTTTCTTAATACTGGTCTATAAGCGCGTGCAACAAGCACCCCAGATACTTGAAATTGCATCGATTTGGTGTATTTGACAGGACCCTAAAGCTGTAGATCTGGACTGCCTTAAGCTCCAGATCAGAATAGTAGTGCGAGGGCAGGTGAAGCGCAGGTGAAGCGCAGGTGAAGCACTAGTCACGTGGGCTGCGGCCCGGCCAGTTCTCGGGTTTTATTAGCGGCCATTTGGACTGTTGAAACTTCAGTTTTAAGTTGAATGCGCTTTATGTTAACACAGGCTAAAGAATATCCGCTATTCACAGGTAGCGGTATTCTGACAATAGTATTAGTCTATGTATAACTGATTTCAGTCTAATTCTCCATCTAATTTCGCTTGCCACTTCAACCGAATGTGCGAATCCTTCTGGATATATACTCGCACCCTTCGGGAGGGGTCAAAGTCGTGTCCATCTCAAACTCCTGAGTAGGAAATCTCCGAAATCTCAACACTCCCTGGAAACTAATCTCTCAACTTAGTCTAGCTAAGCTGGGTTTAGTTTTCGATTTTTGGTGATTTTCACTTCTTTCTCCGAACTTGTTCTTTGTCAATAATTTCCTTACCATTTCTTCGAACATTTCAGCTGATAACGGTTTGGTAAAGATGTCGGCCACGTTCATAATAGAGTTGACATATTCCAAACAGTTGTAACTTTCACCAAGTCTCTCCCTAATTTTCTTCATCCCAATGTCTACCAACTTTCTGGTATGCGACAACGATTTGTTTTCACAACATGCAATCACGGCTTAATTGTCTTCGTAAAGTTGGACCGCATCGACTTTGAGTCCTAATTCCTTGATAAACTCATATAAGTGTACTGCCCTGTCCTCAGCAATGGATAGGGCTAACAATTCTGCCGCTGCCGTACTCTTTGTGATGTTTCTTTGTTTCTTGCTCAACCACTCTACGAGGTTTCGGTTCACGTACATCGCCATCCCAGATATCAGTTTGACGTCACTTTCCGGAGTAAACGATGCAACAGAGAATGTCTCTATGGTCAGACCTCCCTTGTTCTTTCCCTCTTCCAGTTGATGGTATTCGAGCCTTTTGTGGACTGTTCTAGAGATGTATCCTATGGTATGAAGCATTTTCTTGAAATCGGCTTGTGTTGGGTTGGCTGATCGACTTGCTAGATAGTTTGCCGCAAACGAAAGGTCTGGTCTGATGTTATTTGCTGCCCAACTAATGCTCCCTGCTGCAGATTCGTATTTGGTCTTCATTGGTCCTTTGAGTAGTTCTGTTGTATCTTTAGGTTCATGATTCTCTTATTCTCTTGTTGTTAGAAATCTTGTATGTTTATGTCAAAATTTCATCGGTGTTCTGACAGGTCTCCCTGATCTTGTGTAGTATCTAGGTGCCTGAAGCTGTCGGTAATCTCCCTGTTCTCGGGCAAACTTTTGTGAAGTGGTTGGTGCCAAAATTTGGTCTTGAACCCGGCTTGCTGATGTTTTAACCTGGGTGCCTACGGTAGTATTGTCCCCTGGCGTGATTTGGCTCAGGTACCCGGTTCTATTGAGTTCAACCTGGGCAGGCTCTGATGTACTCGGCGAAATGTCTCTCATATCCCCAGGGTTTTGTGCAATGTCAGTGCCAGAAGGTACATCGCTTTGGATACTAACACCCGCCCTGAGTAGAGGTTGTCCCATAGAAGTACCGCTATCCCCTAATCGAGTTTTAGGTGGATCAAAAAGTCTGGCAATCCTTTCCCGCTTATCAGTGGCTGTATCTGTATAAACGTTTACATCTGCCTGGTCACTCGAGCCGGGTGAGTCCAGGGTGAACAATGCGTGGTCCGAACGGTCAGGCTTTCCGGGTACTAAGGGCGTCTGCTCCCCATCCACATTTGAACTTAAATAAAAAGATCAGCAGCCTTATGTATATGTTACAAGAGTAAGAACTAAGTACACGGCCTGACGGCAATGAAGAATTTTTGGTTTCCCTGTGTGGTTTTGTCTGGTTTGTTTGTCGTTGTTGTTGATGTTTTTTTTTTTTTTTACCACTCGGTCAAAGTGCTAGTGTCTGGGTGAGGCAGGCGTAACCCGGCCATACTCTACTAATTCATGATGAGAGAATTGTTTTGATTCATTCATTGGATTGGGCTCCTCTATCTGTTCGAGAGCTCCGAAAAGAGATTATTGTTTTTAGATCAATCAAAATAATTTCTTGGGGTGAGCTGGCTTCTTCGGCCTAAAGCGCGAATTGACGTTCAGTAGTCTTTGGTCTCGTTGGGTTTTGGCTGCGAATCAACGCAATTTCACTTGAGCCACGCAAGATACGTTCTAACGACCTCCTGAATCTTAATCGTTCTCTTGGATTTGGTTTCCGTACTTACCAGTAAATTTTGTCATCGATCTCGTTTGTGGTTACAAAACCCTAACCCCCTGGCTTTTATTTTGAATCAAGCCTTCAGTGCTGTGGGCAGCTTGAAGCCTTAAACTCAGATTGTATTGAACCCCAAGAAAGAATTCTGCATTGTGTAGTGAATAGGTGGTAAGAAAAAAGCCCATACGCTTTTTTTTTGCATAACAACCACACTTCTTCCCGTTGAACCTTCCAGTATCTTGCAAAAGGTGTCAGCTGTAAGCAATAGTATTCCCTCGAAAAAGGTTATATTAACGGCGATTCATGGTCGACTCAATATGAATGTTTGAAAGTTATACGTGCCACGCTTGCACCGGTGAAGTAAATGCGTGACGTCTCTTCCGATCGTAAACTCCATTCTTATCTCAACTGTATTCTCGACTTTATTCTCGACTTTATTCTCGACTTTATTCTCGACTTTATTCTTGACTTTATTCTTGACTTTATTCTTGACTTTATTCTTGACTTTATTCTCGACTTTATTCTCGACTTTATTCTCGACTTTATTCTCGACTTTATTCTTGACTTTATTCTTGACTTTATTCTTGACTTTATTCTTGACTTTAGTCACGACTTAATTCTCGACTGTATGACCTTGTTAATTTCCTCTTCTTTCCTTAGGTGTGTGCGCATTCTCGGGCTGAGTCTGCTTGAAAATTGGGCTGACTTTGGTGTTGTGCGAGACGGTAAGCGAGCACTCAAGAATTTCGGAGTCTCGTGAACAGGCCCGACTGCCCTCGTGAAGGTTGCAAAAATGAAACAAGCCCCAGAAACTCAGGATCCCTCTTGCCCCATAAACTATTTTTTCCTTCGAAAAGTATCTAATATTTATTTGACATGTCCATCCTGGCTTGCCAACCACCCCAAAAATATGGCGGATTTTGACAGTCGGAAAAGCGGTGCCCCCACAATCGCATGGCTTCGGTGCAGTGCAAGCTGTCATAAGACACGAGACACGTCATTTGTCAGCTGTCAGCCGAGCCTCGCAGGAGAAAAAAATAAAAGGCCCATACGAGACAGGCCCATACGAGACATGGGAACACTCAGCCTCAGTTGCCATCGAATTACCAGAAAAGCGAGGCTATTCAGACAGAAAATATGTGAAAAACTTATTTATGCCAGTAGATAAATTACATAATGGTGTATAGTCTTGAGCTATTTTTTTCCTCTTCCTCGACACTCTCATGATTGTTATCGTACAACTAATCCTGGATTCTTATCGGGAGATTGTTCCCTCAAAATGTCACGCGATTAGAGCGCGGCCCCGGGCCACGGCCCTAGGCCCTAGACAGGAGATCTCGAGCGGGCCCTAGGGTAGGTCAGACCTCAGGCCCGTGGTTACGCTGACTAGAGAGTAGCTCCACTTTCCACGAAAAAAGGACCAAAAAAAGAGAGCCAGTCGCAACTCAAGACCTTCTGAGGCACATCATCCGCCAACAGACTCTCGATTAATAAGAAGTTTACATAGAATGTCTCAATGGCTCGAACTATGCCGCCTGCCGAAAATCGCCGGGCTGAAAATCAGACGGGCGTTAAAAAAGTACGCGTCCTTTGTCGGGCCGGGAATCATGATTTCCGTCGCGTACATGGATCCAGGCAATTACCTGACTGCCGTGGCGCTGGGTGCCGACTATAAGTATCTGCTACTAGTGGTTGTGTTCATGAGCAACGTGTTTGCGGTGATCCTCCAGTGTCTTTGTGTGAAGTTGGGGTCTGTCACGGGTCTCGACTTGGCGGAAATGTGCCGCTTGACGTTTCCGTGGTGGCTCAACTTGTTCATGTATGTGTGCTCCGAGTTTGCCATCATTGCCACGGACTTGGCCGAGGTGATCGGCACGGCCATAGCGCTCGAGATTATCTTTGGCATCCCGCTCATTGTCGGCACCTTCATCACCGTGTTGGACGTGCTTTGTGTGCTTCTAGCGTATCACAAGGACGGCACCATGCACCAGACCAGGCTCTTTGAGATCATCGTGACTCTCTTGGTCACAGCCACGTGCGTCTGCTTTGTATGGGAGCTTTTCAGCGTGGATTTCGCCCCTGGGAGTTTCCGCGAGATCGTGCACGGGTTCCTCCCGCTTAATGGCGTCATGTTCCGCGAGTCCAATGCTCTATTCCTTAGTTGTGGCATTGTTGGGAGCACGGTGATGCCCCATTCGTTGTTCCTTGGCTCGTCCATAGTCCAGCTGCGCTTGAAGGACTATGATGAAAAGCAAGTCACGGCTCGCGGTGGTGTATTTTCTCAAGTCCAAAACCGGTCAGAGGCACCGTGCCCAGGCCCTGATTCCGAGGCCTCAGACCCATTAGATGATCCTCTTCCCATTGCGCATAGCAAGTTTCGCCAGTTTTCCGATGGCACGCTGCTTGCACGGAAGTATAAGCCGTCCTATGCGGCCATCAAACACTGCCTCACGTTTTCGTACGCCGAGCTAGTGCTCTCGCTCTTCCTTATTGCCGTTTTTGTGAACGCGGCCATTTTGATCGTTGCGGGCACCACTCTCTATGGGAAGCCGGGTGCAGACGAGGCAGACCTCTTATCGATCTACGAGTTGCTCTCACAGTACATTTCGCCTGCTGCCGGCCTTGTGTTTGCGCTTTCCATGCTCTTCTCGGGCCAAAGTGCCGGTATCGTGTGCACCATGGCAGGGCAGATCATCTCGGAAGGCTTTATCAACTGGTCATTCAAGCCTTGGGTCCGCCGCTTGGTCACTCGTGTTCTTGCCATTGTCCCAGTCATCATCTTCATGGGTGTGTTTGGGCGCGAGGGCGTGACGACAATCATGAACTTGTCCCAAGTGGTACTTTCCTTCATTCTTCCTGTAGTCAGTGCGCCGCTCATCTACTTCACTGCTACACGCAAATTCATGACCGTGTATGAGCTAAACGATCCGTCTTTGAACTCCAATAACCACACGCATGAGACGGCGGCATTGTTGGCTCACCAGTACTCAAGACGCTACTATACCTCTGAGCCGGAACAGCCAGACACACTTCGCAAGTACACCTTCGAGAACAGCTTCTGGCTTAACTTCGTGGCCATCGGTACATGGCTCATCATCACTTTCTTGAATGTGTATTTGATCTACCTATACTCAATCGGAATCGATGTGTGAGTTTTTCTACACACGTGGTTGTCTGTGAAATCCCAATAGATATCTTTAGATGTCAGTTCCCTTTACCCGGAAGTATGACATCACTGTGTTTGACAATTTATGCCCATAGACGCGATTACCGCACTCTAGATTTTGCGCATCTAAGTAGCTTGCTCTCCACAAGTTGTGTTATCTCTATCTTCATTCCTTCATCGATTACAAAAATCTGCCTTTCTTCTTATGCGGGCCTTTGATCCCAGTCAATCTACCTGTCTTACTAGTAGCAACAGGCTTTGCTGGAATGGGCCCGGGCAACACACCCTGGTAATCGTTCAAAAGAACGGGAATCTTCCGGCTCACTCGTATCTGAAGTTGTTTCTCGCTTGAAATATTTGACTTTGCCAACAATGCCAAGAGATTCACTACTTTTTTGTAGAGTATCGTTTCAGCGGAAGAGGGTTTGGCAGGCGACGTGCTGTGCAAATACCTCTCTTGACGCAACTTGTTAAGTTTCAATAAGTTGAGAGAAATAACCTTTTGGATATCATGAGGAGATTTGAGCACGCGCGCCTTGTCTTTTCTTAGTTGCTCTAGCGAAGGCACCGCTTCAGGAACAAACTTGATCAAATTCTCAAGCTTGATCTCACCCGAGCCTCCAGAAGGCTTTTGACTTTCGGAGTCAACATCCATGTCCGCTGCCCCATTCTCTTCATCCAAATTCTCGTTCACTGAATCCTCTTCTGCAAGATGGACATTCTTGCTTGTTGTGCCCGAGACACTTGCGTCCTCGTTGGATTTCGTTTTTATTTTCTCAATCTGTTTTCTTCCAAAGTTGCTAAACCAGATCTTTTGCTTGAGGTCCTCTCCTAGAACGGAACTCCTCAGGTCGATGGCAGGACCGAGCGAGGCAATGTTGCTTCTTTTCTCATGTACACGCAACTCGTTTGCGTCGCAGTTTTTCACCAAAGTGGAGTTCAAAGGTGGCTTCAACGTCTTTTGTTTATACTGCAACCACTTAGGAGCCTCTATCGTGTACCAATTGGGGTGGAAAAATCCATCTAGGACCTGCGCGGCCGCTTGGGACGGAAGCGGAATCTTGCACGACACACTGTTGAAAGACTTGATTGTATTTGATCCGAGCAGCTTAGTTTCTGACGCCACGGCTTTGGTCAACAGCCAGGGTTCGGGAACAACGGTGTTACGAGGATCCAAGACCGACTTTCCCACCAAAGCTGAAAAGAGTGGCTGAACTACGGTTTTTGCCTCAGGCTCAGCTGAGTTGTACGCACCCTGGTAGACGGGCACAGCTGGCTCTGTGTACTTGTTGATGAATGTGACAAACTCACCGTTCGAAGCAAATTGATTCAGCGTTATCTTCTCAAAGTCATCACGGAAAAGTTCCAAGATCTCATCTTCCTCCCGGTCCTTTTCCTCGAAGAGGCGAAGACCCAATGTTGCAACCTCCAGAAGCAAAAGCTCCACACAAAACTTGTAGAAATCATCGATCTCCTTATAGGTGACGCTGCCCACATCGTATTTGACAATTTCAACACCGCATGCCAACTTGATATCATGGAATAGCTCATATGGTGTACTGTAGCTGCCCTCGTCGAGTTTCTGGGCAACAGATGTGACTTTAGCCTCAGGTTCTTTTACTATGTACGCCTCGTATGCCCTAACAATATTCTCTGGATCGGACTCATGAAAGGAGGCGGGGACCAGAGCCTTGGTCAACAAGGCGTGCAGATCGAGACTGGCATATACTGGTGCGAGATCCAGTAGTAGTGACTCAAAAACTAGAGAATCAGTTAGTATTGCGTTTTCGACACATATTTCATTGAGCCAGCTTAGAAGTCCATTCTGTATCGTGCTTCAGTTGTGCTGCGCAGCGATCAGAGCGCGTGGACGCGTGTGCGTTTGATTTCATATGACAAAACATACCTTTGTTGTGCATGGCTAATGATTTTTTTCTCAACTTTGAGCCGGTTGTTATGGTGAGCGAAACCTGTTATTTTTTTCCGTTCCTCGTTCGTGTTGCGGTGCGCGCCAGCCCTGAGATTTCTGCATGTATGCAGGCGACACGACTGAACTGCGAATTCTGATGGTGCTGGCTTATCATCAAAGCACTCTATTACTCGTCGAATAATAATTTGATTTCCTCGATTCTTTGCTTGCGGCGCTCCTCTTCCTCCACCTCTACGGCCTCGCCCATCTTTCTCTTTCGCTCCTGGATGCGTAACATTTTTGCCTCGATCGAGTTCTTGACAATAAAGCGTACAACTTTGACGTTTTTGTCTTGGCCAATCCGGTGCACGCGGTCAATTGCCTGATCCTCAATACTAGGGGACCACCACGGGTCCATCATGAACGCTCTTTTCGCCACAGTCAAGTTGAGACCGACACCTCCAGCTTTAAGACTGAGCAATAGAATTGTAATTCGCCCATCGGCTTTATTTTGTGCAGTAAACTTTTTCAAGATCTTTTCCCTGTCTGCCATGCTAAGACGACCATCGAACTTGTAGACAACAAAGTCCTCGTTATCTTCCGTACCAAGACTCTTGATTTCATTTTCGATCAAGTCTAAGAACGTCGAAAATTGTGAAAAGACCACCACCAGCTCGCCTGGGCTCTGTTCCTTCAATTCACGCAAGTGAGCTATCAACGCTTGTATTTTTGCTGATGAACGGTCTGGATTAAAATAGTAGAGCTGGAAGTCGTAAGAACCATAGGGATCCCCTACATCCTCATTCGTGTGAAATCTCACTTCCTTTTTGGATGTTTCTCTCCGGTGCACTTTGAACAAGCGGTATTTGGACACTGGGTGCCTGCATTGCGGGCACAAAGGGCTCAACCCCTCGTTTTTTTGGTACTTGATGTGGTCCATCAAGCAGTGGAAGCAATACTGATGTCCACACTCAGTCACGGTGAGCTCGCCTATAGCAATCGGTGCCAGTGTGCAAATCGAGCACTCGGAAGAATCAACATTCACAGACTTGTATAAGCCGTACATGATTTGCTTCATGGCGGTTTCCAGTGTGAATTTTTCCTCGGCAATTGGCTTTTCATATAGAGCGAGCTCCTCCTCCCATGTTTCATCGAGCTCGTTGCTGGAAGCGATCAAGTCGGAATGACAGCAAACTTGACGAAGCCGAAGAATATGTGTAAGAATCTGCGAGTACTTCTTGAGCAAATCTCCGGACTTCATACCCTCCGTGAACGAACGATGGGCTCTGGATTTGAAAAAATCGTAGAAGAGCTGCTCTTTCTCGGAAAGGTCTAATTCCTCGATCACCACTTCTTTTTCTGGCAACTGCACCAACGGCGTGCCATCCTTAAGCTTCATGTTCTTTGTTCTCCGCAAGAAAATTGGCTGAAGAATCGACTTGACCACGTCCAAAGTCTGATTAAATTGTTTTTGCTCGAAAGGAAGAGTGACAAAAGTCTTCCAGTATGAGAATTTGCTCCAGGGGTCAAGCTTCAAAAACTTAATAAGAGAGTAAATATCATCGAGCCGGTTGACTACTGGTGTTCCGGTGAGAATCCATTTCCTGCGCAGCTCCAACTCGTGCACGGATTTGGCGGTTTTCGTGGTCCGGTTTCTGATTGTGTGACCTTCATCCAATACAATTCTGAAGAACTCAACGGAGAATAATCCGATTTTCGGAAGTCTTCCATTCTCATCTCGCATCTTGTTAAGCCGAGTCCACTCACTCTGAACAGTGCCGTAGGTAGTGATGACAACGATGGGAATATTTTCAGAGCGGTTGCAAAGCGTAAACGCGAGGTCTGCTTGGATCAGTTCACCGTAATAGACGTAGCACCTGTGATTGGAGTTGTTGTTAGTCCTGTCAAACTCAGCTTTCCATTGTGAGAGAAGAGACATTGGCACAATGATAAGCGTGGATTTGGAGGCGTAGTTCCTAGCTCCTACCGGAGCCACGTCCGAGTCGTACGGCACAGAATGGATCAACGCTAGAGTCAGAATGGTCTTACCCAACCCCATCTCATCCGCCAAGATCCCGCCTTTGAGGAAGTTGTGCATGATAGGCTTCTCTAGAGAGAACTCACCATTGTATAGATTCGCATAAAAACACTTGTCTTCATGATACACCACAGAGCCGTTGAGCTGGCGGTCTTTTGGCCAGTTAAACTCGCTCCAGAGCGGATTCATCACACCTTCGTCCTCGCGGATTGACTGCATTTTTTGAGTCGAAAGCGTCTCGGTCTCTGTGCGCGAGAGTTCTTGAAGCACATCCATTTCTTTTTCCCTTGAAAGCATCCATGCCAAACCGTGCTTCTGATATGGTCTCAACAGTAAAGCAAAGTTTTCGGTGGGCGGGGCCGTTGTTTCGGGGAGATTCTCAAGGTAATCCATTTGTTGGTTGGAGCTATAAAACTCTTTGAGTTGGTCCAAATTCAATTCGTCTGCGGCCAGGGGTTCCGGGTTTGGGGTCTCGGTCAGACTGCTGTCAGAATCGTCCACAGATATGACATCTTGACTCAACTTTGCATTTGGTGCATTCTTCTTATGTTTTTGCGTGATGTGAAGCCGGTCAAAAAGCCGCAGGATCGATTTTTGTTTAAGTCGTAACACGGCCTCACCCTCGGTTTCCAGAAGCACATTGAATGAGCCTGGCTTTGCTGTTTTGCGTCTTTTCACCAGCAGCGAGTCTTGAGTGCTTTCGACACCGTCATATTGCGCGTGCTCCGCAAAAGTGTTGTTGTTGAGGTAGCATCGGATTTGGACATAGAACGAGTCGCCGATGGAAAGACGGCCTCTGGTCTCCATTATAACGAAAGCCTCGAAATTCGCAAAATCGAGGTCTATCAACGGAGAGAGAATACGAGTGACGTCCTCTGGAAGCCGGCCGATCTCGCGAGCATCCGGCATTGTGTACAACCTGATCACAGCCGAATCGCCAAATTTTGCCGTGACAATCGACAGCTTTTTGATCTTGTTCGGTCTCAAGCGCTTGATTTCAAGCGGCTGTTGATATGTTAGTTTCCTCAAGTACGGTCTGGTGGCCCAAGCCTCCACATCCAAAGTGCCGATATAGCGTTTCCAGAACATCGAGCCCTTTTCGCGACAGTCGATCTCATGCTGAGAGCGCATTCTCTTAAGGAGATCACGGACTTGTTCCTCTTGGGACTTCTCCGGTTCATCCTCGCCTAGACCACTGGTATTTGCAGCACCATGGCCGTTTTGTGACGCGCTTTGGGACGCGTCTCGAGACGCGTCTTCATACACTATCCCATTGAAGTACTCGTTCGATGCCAAATGAAGATAGTTTGGCTGGTTAAAGTACTTGGCATAAAGGTGGTCGATCGCACGAGGGGGCGCGTTGCCTATAATTGGTTCAATCTGACTTTTGAAGAGGTCGTAGCCCACTTGCAGTAACGTCCGTGTATCTTCCGAAGGAGGCGTCTCGCCATCGCCGAATACGTGCGAGTTTCCGGCTGAGTGTTGAAAATTTGACGAAGAGTCCATTTGCAGCATCGATCTCGACTCATTGAGCAGGCCCAGAGTGATGTTTGCAGAGATATCGGAGTCTTCAAGGTCTTCAAGGCGGTTGCTAGTCTTTTGGGTAAACGCGTTTCTGACGGCTTGGCTCGGCGCAATAATTTCATGTATGTCGTCATCTTCAACAAAAAGCGGGAAATGTCTTACTTCTTCTTTGACGATTTTGGGAGTTTCGCCAGCTGAAGTTTCTTCTTGTGCTTCTTCAGTAATTGAAGTTTCACTCTGCACAGTATGAGAATCAGTGGGCGAAAGGCTCTCATCATCTGGAGAAATGGTGCTCGGCTCAGCAGATTTCTCGGGGCTTGGTGGCTTGAAAAACCTCTCTTTCTTCATGACGTGAATTTTCAAAATTCTATATTGGGTGTCTGATTTTTTTGAAGGAAAAAAAATTGCCGTTATATTCGCTCTGTTGAAAAAGCCATCTGGAGAAGCGCGACGCTTGCGCTGAAAACGAAATTTCACTGTCCAGACGACGACGAGGCCCATAGATTTCAAAGCCTCGAAGATAGGTAGTATTTATTTTTTTCGAAATTGATACCAAAATTAGTCTCTCTAGAACTTTCATTTTCTAGTCTGGAGCTCGATGGGGATTATCAAGATACCTGGTGTGTTTAAATCGTGAGTGTAATAAATGAATTTGCCATCTGACGGATTCGAGAGCGACGCGAGCAAGTGAGATCGAGCAGATGCCAGAGAATTAATTTAATTACAAGTCTGCTTTTCATTTTTTAGCTGTTGACTGTGCATAAGCTAAAAAATCAGCTAATTCAAAAGTTTCATCAATTCAGCAAGTATTTTGCAAAAATCATCCAGTGGACCTTTCTCAAAACCCTGCAATTTTTTAAGCGCCACATAAATTTTTGAGCTTCTGGCGCTGGCGTTGCACGCGGTCAAGGAATGAACTTTGATATCAATTCTGACATTCCGAATAAATGCCAGTGGTAATCACGCTTTACATCAGAATACCCACGAGCTCACAGCACCAGCACCACTAGCGTTTCTGATCATCTCTTTTTTAGCTTGACATTCTATAAACTCATATCGGTCACATCTACTTACCAATAAGCACTCTTCACTGGATAATTCGCAGACTGATCTATTGGCATATCTTTCGCCTCTCCGTCAGTAGGCGGCAGTCCCCACAGCTCCTCATCCTCTCCCCACCCTATTCTTACATCCGTGCCCTCTTCGGACTATCGAAACATTCAATTTAAATTCCCGAAAGTCTGCTCTTGGAATATTTGGATTTCTCCAGCATGTCTGGCCTTTCTGAGCGCACATTTATATGAGTACACAATCCGGATCAAGCATGGATTTCAGTGTATAAGGATCGATATTTTGTTGACGGCACCATGCTAGGAGACTTTTCACCAGAATGCTCGCCTCCGTTTTCTCGGAATGCGTCTGCTTTATCACGTTCATAAACTCTAATGAAATGAGAACATCTTCTTTTCTAAACCCTGTTTTTCTCGCCAAGTCTGTGAGTGTCACTGTGGCGCTCAGCGGCAAGTCGTTCAATACCACAAACGCTAGCCGCCGAGCCCAGAATCGTAGGTATAGTTTTTTGCCAAACGGCAGAAGCGGATATTCTGGGCCCAGAAACTGTTGTCCGGGTGTGATTCGTGCCAAAGCATACAGAAACTCGATCAAGAGGCTGCCGAGTCCGAGTCTTTGGAATGGCGGGAAGATGCAAATACATGCGAGGTTATTGTCTGACTCATATGAGTTGACCTCCTTTGAGAAAAACCCCATTGGTTTGAAAGGTGCAAGGTGACTATATGCCAGGGCCTTTACCGCCGGGGTGTGTCCGTATAGAACATAGAAATCAAACGCCTCCACGTTATAAAAAACCGACTTGTCGTCGAGGAAGAGCTTGCCAAAAAGCGCTAGGTTCTGACAAAACAACGGGTGCTGGAACCCACGCACTTTTTTTAGTAGATACGACAGTTTTTGGTCGGCATACACCAACTTTCCTAGTGGCGGGAATCGTTTTTGCAACGGGCACACTAGCTCGTGAGCCGCCATAAGCTCGGAGCTCAATGTATACTTGAAACACGCGTCACAGACACATAGATTGTCGACCCAGAGCCCCGGTTTCGCGGGCAGAAACCCCCTTCGCCTACTGTTCAAGGCTTCTGGGTCGATCCCGAGCTTTTTGTCTCCGATATTTTGGAAATACGCGCTATTGCCGTACCAGGTGTCGAAAATGTACTCGCCAAAGGCCACCGTGCCTATGTTGCGGGACTCAAGCCGGCCATACTCGGCGGAATTTTCCTTTTTTGGCGACTGCGTGCTTGCGGAATCATCCAACATCGAATCATCCATCGACCGAGAAGATTCTCGGGGTTGAGTGCGAGGGCTCTGGCTTCTAAATGAGATGCTTGCTTTCAGTGCCTTAACTATGACGCAGTGCCAAATCGAGGTCTGCCGATCTCGCGGCCGCGCAGAGTCTAGCAGTGAGCCTGAGCCAAGTGTCATTATTATTGATTGTGTCCTGGTTGAGGCTAATAAAACTTCTATCTGAAATTTCGACTAAGAGATTTTTTTATTTTATGAATTCAAATCGTATAAATGAGTGAAAAGGCTTCCGGAATTTAATTGGATTTTTAAAGGTGTAATTTAGAAAAGCATTGCTTAGTTTACCTCAAAATTGAATTAATTCTCGCGCACAAAAAAGTAGACTGTTACAAAGCGGTCACTGGACTTTCTATCTTGATTTGCAAGATGAAACTCTTAATCTCGATAAGTAAGACGATGAATCTTTAAAAAGAAAAAAAAAAAAGACGGGATTCGAAATTGCGAGGTCGGTCGATAAGGCAAGAGCTTTGTAATTCACAGATATAGAAAAAGAGAATGGAAAATTAAATCAAAAAGTCAATGCTTACACAGACTCAGACTGATTGATCAAAACTTATGTTTCTTTCAAAAAAAAAAAAAAAACTTCATGCATCACGGAAGCGAAAATCCCTATCAGACCTATGAATCAAGTGTGAAAGTTATCATAGTGAGTGGAGCCGCTTTGGACAATAACCAGAGCAGAATAACTTCAAAGTTTTTTTGAAAACTCTGGGCTTTTGAGCGATGCTCCTAATCAAGCCATCTGTAGTGTCTAGCACCCACTCGTGTTCTCATCATTTTTTCAGACCGGTCCCTCGAGCGACACCAATTGTTTTACAACAAGCTGTTTGGTTTGAGCTGCGATGTATAAACGTACTCACCACCTCTCACGCTTCGTTGTCATGGGTAATTGCTGAAACATCCCTACAAGCAACCTTTCAACTTCTTGTACTCGACCCTCGAACGTCCAACGAAGTGAAAACAGGGGGTTGCTCAATCGAAATTTTTCTCTCATTTCCGAAAAGTGACGATAAGTTCGGTATAGTTCGCCTGGATCCTCTTCAGTAGCTAGGTCAAGCATTCCATGATTGTCCTTCATTGCCAAGACATCGAGGCCCGTCAAGACCACCTCACGCAAATAGATATTGCCTCGAGGGTTGTCATTTTTATAGCGCCCCAAGTAGTTTGCACTTTCCTCCAAACTTTTGAGGGAGATTTTTGAAAAATTGATCCTCTCATTCAAATTAGTAGGGAACGGAAGTCCCAGGACAAGCTCATCGATTTCCAAGACCTGGTTCTCTAAGGCTCGAGTCTGTGCAAGCACATCTTTAATGATGAACGGTCTTCTAATCAAGCATAGTCTCAACTGATGTTGTAAATCGTCTAGCAAGACCTCGGCCTTCTCGATAGAGTCTTGAACTCTGTCGATGCACCCTCGCTCTTGCAAATTTATAACGTCATGTGGATTCTGAGGCAGTCTGCTTTCTTCAAGCTTGTCTGAAAACATCCTTTTGAAATTTTCAACTTCAGATACGCCGCGGTCCAAATCTCCAGGTCTTAAGTCAAGACCACTCAAAGCGTTACAAAAGGAAAGGAGTACAAAGAAGTAATGGTTGAACTGCTTCATTGGCAATAAAGAATACTAGAACTTTCATGAATGGGATTCGATCGGTGAAAGCTTGGCTTTTAATACCCTTTGACTGGTATTGAGTGGCTAGCTAGAGGTTGAGAGACCCCATAACACGTCGAGGAAGCTGCGCCAAGTTTCGAGGCGCTTCTATTCCAGAAACTCAATAATTCAGATCCGGTCCTAGATATCGTGTTCCATAATGGTGAAATTTCACATTTGCGTGTTCTATGCGATTGTAGTCTTCCACACAAGAACTCTGATTTTATCAACCCAATATGCTGCAGAAACAGTATCGTTTCACAAGCTTCAATATAGAATAATTATCCGGAGAAAGCTGCTCATCGAAACTTTTCAGAAGATTAAACTACTTTTGCTCGGCCAGCTCGATTTTGTGTTTCTGCAGGTTCTTCGATCGCTTTTGAGCAGCGAAAGAATCAAGAGCTGAGCTTTTCGCAGTCATTGTTTGGCCCTGAAGTCAAGCCAGGCCAAAGCCAGAAGAATTAGGAGAAAGAGATACCCACGAGAGACAAAAAAGAAATGAAATATAAGGTACACTTCAAAGATTTATTGTTAATTTATTTTCTTCTACTTGGATACTATTTGCGACTTCCACACAACATAATACAAATTTTATTTCGAATTCCAATCTCGACACTCCAAAAACTACGATGCGCGGGCGGTCCCTGACGCGTCCTGGACTCATACAATTGCACTTGACGCACCCAATCTACTCTACTACAACATATCACGCCGATTCCTACAACTTTCAACACCCACCCCAATCTCTCCATATCACAATTAAAAAATGCCACCAAAAGGATGGAGAAAATACGGCGACGGCACGCAGCTCCCAAAAGAGGCGGAGCTTGTTTCGATTGATGATATCTTATTTCCAAGAGCCACAATCAATAGACTAACAAAAAGCATACTTAGTCCATCAGATAACACGCCGGGCGCTGCCGGTGGAGACAACATGGGCCTCACAAAAGACTCGTTGACCGCAGTGCAAAGATCGGCCACGGTGTTTGTGTCGCATTTGCTGTTCCATGCCCGCCAAATTGCCCGTGATCTGGGCCGGAAAGTCGTGAATTCACAAGACATCTTGCGGGCGTTGGAGCGGGCAGACTTGGCGGGTTTTGCGCCTGAAATCAAGCAGAAATTGAGTACTTTTGAGTCGACCGTGGTAGCGAAGAAGAAGGCGAAAGGCGATGCCCAAGATCAGAGTGCAGATGGCAATGAGGAGCCGGCTCTGAAGAAGATGAGAGACAATTCTTCCAACGAAGTACTAAAAGTGGGCGGCGAGGGCGAGGAGACTGAAGAGGAGGAAGAAGAATTGGACGAGATTCAGGAAGAAGACGACAGTATGCAAGTCGACAACAGCAGGCTTGACGATGCTACAGTCCTGCCTGTGAACGGCGGAGTTGAGGAGGACGAAGAGGAGGAGACGGTGGCAACAAATCCAATAGCTCTTTTGGCACAAGAAGAGCAAGAGTTGAATGGACTAGAGCCAGAGGAGCCACAGAAAGAGCAGGATGACGAGGCGCAGCAAACTGATGACGAGTAGATTCACGAGAAACAATTGAGAATTGGGGGATTTTAAGCGATTTTGCTGTGACAGTTCAAAATGGTGAATTTGGTGGCCGGATGGTGGAGACATTGGGAAGAAGATCTCGTGAAGGTTACCAAAGCA